>APFE031546680.1:7112-19018 GCA_000404065.3 Pinus taeda | reverse complement strand
AAAAGAAAAGGTCAAAGCAGGAAATGTTATGTATGTTGATGGCTTAAAGAATAATCTATTGAGTGTCAGTCAGATGTGTGATCAAGGAACAGAGGTAATATTTTGATCAAATGGATGTAGTGTTTGTGATCTTGATACAGGAAAAATAGTGATTAAAGGCATAAGAACTCCAAATAATTTGTACATATTCAAAGAAGGACAACATCAATGCTATCTAAGAAAGAATGATGAACATTGGCTATGGCACCGGAGATTGGGGCATCTAAGCTTCTCACAAATAAGGAAAGCATGCAAATACCAGGAAATTCGTGGTCTTCCAGACATCAAAATTCCATATAATACAATATGTAAATCATGTCAGTTTGGTAAGCAAACCAAAACTAACTTCCCTGAGAAGGAAGGATCAGCTAGCAGGCCACTTGAAATTGTCCATACTGATGTATGTGGTCCATCTAGGAAAAGGTCCCCTCGGGGAGAAGAATACTTTATATTATTCATTGACGACTATTCAAGGATGGTTTGGATAGGACTCATGAAGAACAAAGATGAAGCCTTTGAAAAATTCAAATCCTTCAAAGCTTTGGTTGAGAACGAATCAAATCATAGAATCAAATGCCTCAGGTCTGATCGAGGAGGAGAATTCACCTCGAATGAATTTTTCAATTTTTGTGAAGAACATGGAATAAGAAGAGAATTCTCTACAGCCAGGACTCCTTAGCAAAATGGAGTAGTGGAAAGGATGAAAAGAACGGTTCAACAAATGGCTCGTGCTATGCTTGATGAATCTGGAACTCCTGCAACTTTCTGGGTGAAGCTGCATTTACTGCGGTTGTTATTGTCAACAAAACAAACGTTCAGGTGAACAACACTCAAACCCCTCATGAGCTCTGGTATGGTGAGACTCCTTCGGTAAAATATTTCAAAATTTTTGGAAGCAAATGCTATATCAAAAATACTGATGAACAACTTGGAAAGTTTGAACCTAGAGAAGATGAAGGCATTCTCTCCTTGGTTACTCTCCCCACAACAAAGCTTACAAGTGTTATAATAAAAGGCTTGGAAAAATTGTTGAAAGTATTGATGTAGTGGTTGATGAAGAAGAAAACACTCCTAGGTAGGTAAGATATGAAGATTTTGAAGATTATGAGGACTATCCATCAACATCAAATTAGATTCATGATGAAGAAGAAACCTATGAAGAAGAAACCCATGAGGAGCCTGAAGAACAAATAAGGATAGAAGAAAAGACTCCATCCAGGTACGTTAAGAAGAATCATCCAGAATCTCAAATTTTAAGGCAAAAAGAGGCAAGAATACAAACAAGAAGAACAATTGCAGAAGCTTCAAGCTATTTGGCATTACTTCTCTCCACTGAACCACAAAATGTAAGAGAGGCATGCAAAGATGAATGCTGGGTCAAGGCAATGGATGAAGAACTTGAGCAGATCGAAAAGAATAACACTTGGGAGTTGGTTCCTAGACCAAAAGATAAGAATGTCATAGGGACAAAATGGATCTTCAAAAACAAGTTGAATGAAAATGGGGAAGCGATTAGAAACAAGGCCGGACTTGTTTGTAAAGGGTATGCTCAACAAGAAGGAATAGGCTTTGAAGAAAATTTTGCTCCCGTTGCTAGACTTAAGGCCATCAGAATGTTCCTTGCTCTCTCTACTTTTCAGAAGTTCAAAGTATTTCAAATGGACGTGAAATCAGCCTTTCTGAATGGAGACTTAGAAGAAAAAGTGTACATTGAGCAGCCAGATGGATCATCCTTGGTAATGGTCCAAATCTTGTATGCAGACTAAAGAAGGCTCTCTATGGTCTCAAACAGGCTCCAAGGGCTTGGTACTATCGTCTGGACAAATACCTTCATCAACAAGGTTTTTCAAAAGGATCAGTAGATAGCAATATTTATATAAAAATTGAAAATAACAAATTGCTAATACTTGTTGTGTATGTAGATGATATCATCTTTGGCAGCAATGAAGAAGCTATGAGTCAAAACTTTTCCTAGGTGATGTAGAAGGAATTTGAAATGTCTTTGCTTGGAGAACTGGCATATTTTCTTGGTTTACAGATCCAACAAAATAAAGGCAGTATCTTTTTATCTCAAACCAAGTATATCAAGCAGATCTTGAAGAAGTATGGCATGGAAGGTTCGAAACCAATATGCACTCATATGGTCATGGGATGTAGCCTCAGTGAAAATGATGAATCAACAACAGTGCATCAACTAACCCATAGGTCCATGATTGGAAGTCTGCTCTATTTAACAGGTACTCGACTAGACATCATGCATACAGTAGGAATGGTTGGAATATTTCAGGAAAATCCTAACGAAACTCATATTCAGGCAGTAAAGAGAATTTTCAAGTATCTTCAAGGAACTCAAAGTTATGGCCTATGGTATCCTAGAGATGCAGATCTCATTCTTCATGCTTATACAGATGTAGATTGGGCTGGAAGCGTGGATGACAGAAAAAGCACTAGTGGTGGTGCATTCTTTATGGGTTCTGGATTAGTATCTTGGTTCAACAAGAAACAGAGTTCTATTGCATTATCTACAACTGAGGCAAAATATGTGGCTGCTACATCTTGTTGCACTCAACTCCGTTGGATGATGCAAACCTTGTAGGATTTTCAAATCACTTGTACACGACCTATCTCCATCTTATGTGATAATACAAGTGCAATAAACATTTAAAAGAACCTAGTCATGCATTCAAAAACCAAGCACATACTGATCAAGTATCGTTTTCTCCGGGAACAAGTGCTGGAACAAAAGGAGAAATTGGAATATGTTCCCTCCAAGGAACAAGTTGCTGAAATTTTCACCAAACCATTACCCAGGGAGACATTTGAATACCTCAGACAAAAGTTGGGGGTTGTTGATGCATCATCCTACTGTTGAATCTTGTTTGTTGTATGCAGGTGGATACACGTACATTTGTCAGTCTATGTGGGTCGAATGGGTCTATCCGAGATCATCTGGCATAGGTTCAGGGGGACCATATATTCTTCTAATGATGCATTGTTGGCATTATCTTAGAATTCCTTGGTTTGATTTCTCAAGAGTTTTCTTGTGGAGTAGTTCAATGTGTGTTCGTCTGAAGGTTGATTCTACTGATAGTTGTTCTTGTCTCTATGTCATGTACTTCTTTTCATATCAAGGTCATGTAACGACCTATTTTGGTTTCCCCACTATGCTTGGGATTAAAGATTTTTGTCTATCTTGTGTATTCCCACCTGGATGGGAGATGGATGTATGTATGAGTCTTGATAATAGGAAGGTTACATATAGTGTATGGAGTCATGTTCTCTCTTGTAGAACATCTTGTTACATACAACATTTCAGCATAGAGCATATACAAAGGGGGAGCTTGTTCAGAGTTTTCAGCAAGTACTCAGGCGGAGTACGGCAGTCTGCCCCTTTGCCCTTGATGTCAAAGGGGGAGAGTGATTGGTTGTTGTTGCCATCAAGTCCAAAGGGGGAGATTTTTGGCATTATGATACATATGTTGTACTTGATGGAAACCCACTCATGTCAGATGATAAATTATAGTGCAGCAAAGTTATTTTCTGGTTCCATAGGTCTCCCGCACAAAAGGTGTGAACTAAAACTTCACACACTTTCATGCAGAGAAAAGTTCACGCACTTTCATGAAGAGAAACATTCACACACTTACATGCAGAGAAAAGCGCAAGCACATGGGAAATCTTATGGTTGCTTCATGGTATTTAGTCCTTCATATTTGAACCTATGGTTTTGGACCATGGTATCTTGTCATAAGTGTTGATCCCAAGTATTAGGTCCATGGTATTGAATTGTTATGGTTTTTGGTCCGTGGTATGGCGAAAGGCCAAAGGCTATAAAAGAGGAAGGAGATCGTTTGGCAAGACATCTTCTGAATTATTGAATATCTGAAAAAGTGCTAGATCCAGAATAATGTGATTGGTTTATGGTGCAGATCCGGATCTGAATGAAGAAAGAACCTAAGTGAAAGTGGAAGGATAAGTTCTATTGATGGGTCAAAATCTTAAGGCTGGAATAGTGGTATCTCTATATGGTTTTGATTTGTGATATGTGGCGCACACTTGATCTATAAATCTGATAATCTGGGTTAACTAATATCTAAATGTTTGAAAGAATGAATTTATAGATCTGTATGCAGGTTCAGTGAAGTGAAGAAGCATATACACGCTGTTCTTGTAAGGGAAAGTCGCAAAAGCATATGAACACAGGCTTCTGAATAGTGAAGTAGCGTACATCACTTGATTTGTGTTCTAGCTGCTTCTGTTTATTGCTACAGTGTTCTGGGTTTAGAAATAGGGTGTGATTACTGTTATTATGATCTGGGTACAGTCGTCAGAAAAGTGTTTATTTTGATTCTGTTTTGATTGGTGAAAAGGTGATTGGTTGATGCAAAAATTCTTGATGTTTGAATGATGCTATTTGTGGATGCAGTCTGAAAATTTATGAAACATGGTCCCTAGAAGGAAGAGAAGGTTGTAGTCTTCTGTAGGTAGCAACCTGCATACTAGTATCTCAACTAGTACAAGAACTAAGGGGGTTGTAGCTCCCTTCCAGCAGAAGCTGGAAAATGAGAGAGGGTTGTAGCTCTCTGCAGGTAGCATCCTGCGTACTGCTAAAGGACTGCACCATTACAGAATCATTGTAAAAAGAAGTTTCTAATTGAAAAGATAGAGACATATTGCAGCTGGTGGTTTTCACCCACATTGGGTTTCCACCTTATATCTTGTGTTCTTGTGTGTGATTGTCTTCTGCTCTATTTTTCTGTTCCTGGTTACTGTTTATATGATCTTGATGCACAGATTAATGTTCAACATCTCTAGAATATTTTCAATTATAAGTCTGTATGGTATACGCAGGTTTCCTTATCTGTAGTTGCATATATATGCGGTTTTCTCTAACTGAAGTAGCGTATATGTTCTAGGTTCGAAAAAGAAAATAATTGACCAGATAATACTAATTCACCCCCCCCTCTCAGTATTATTTCCAACACTACCTATAGACGAAGTTATTCAAGAGATCTTGTCTTTAGAGGAGAGACCTTGGGAAACCTTTAATTCGGACATGACACTTCTAAAAGTCCTCTCTTTTGAGCCACGTGAGGTTTTTCCCCAAATTTATATAACTATCCAAACTATGGATTTGCAAGGGAACTTGGGAAATCTTTCAAAGACTATGCTTATTGATATCTCAGTCAAAATGGGTATCATGGAAAACATTCAAATTGAAGCTAATTGCAATCCTGAGGAGATTGTGAGCTTCAACTACCGTATTAAGGACTTCCACAATGTTTTCCCTTGGCCTTATGAGGCAATTTTCAACATAGATGCTTCTACTATCAAGCATAAGATCAAGTGTCCAAGCATTATTTTTATTGTAATTGTTTTTTTTGTTAATTTGAAAACCTCGAGTCTCCTTATTTAGGCTCGTTAAAGTACCATGAAGAAGAGTGAGCATTCTTTTTATGGTGTTTTTCTTGCTCATTAATCTGAAAATCCTCGACCCTACTTATTTGTGATTGTTAAACTACTACAAAGAAGATATGAGTGTGTTATTTTTTGAGACTTTTTCTTTCTCTTAAAACAAAAAATCCCCAAGTTACCGTCTTCGGGCTCGTAAAACTCCTACGAAGACGATATGAGCACTTTATTTTTTGGGACCTTTTCTCTCTCTTCAATAGAAAAAATCCCTGAGTTATCTTCTTCAGACTCATAAAACATGTATGGAAAAGACTTGAGCGATTCTCTTATCTCTTTTTCCTCGCTCATTAAACTGAAAAAGACATATCGAGTTTTCTTCATCTGACTTGTCACAATTTTACGAAGATCTATTGATTTTTCCTCGTGTGACTGATTAAAATTTCACAAAGAATATTGAGTTTACTCCGTGCCCTTGTACTCGTAATAAAATGAGGCAAATGTCTATTGAGCATGGTTTTATCGCTTTATCCAGACTTGGTACAATAACTTATAGAAAAGGAATTGTGTCAGGTAGTATTAAAGGTTTGTTGCACCATGTTATCAACCACGACAAAGGGACCCCACTCAAGTTTCTCTTTAAGATCTTTTCAGAATATCTAAATATGAAAAGACCACTAATTTTACCCACCTGGACTCGTTAGACTTAATGAGATGGGGAAAAATTCAACAAAATAGTGAACCAATATCTCTATTTAGAAGGATTTTTTGGCAGCAGTCATTCCCTTGAACATGGCTCTCCCTTAGCAAACTTTTTTTTTTAGCCTCTCAGATGAACCTTACAATCGTATGAGTTTAGCCTTTATATACTTTGATTTTCCTGCATCCCTGTATCCTAACACTCTTTGGTATTCATGAGTCTATGCTTCATGGTAAACTTTTATGTCATGCCTTCTATTGTTCAATGGATCCACCTATCCTCTGCTTGCTATATCAACCATCGATCATATAATTCCATCATTCCCTATGTCTGTTTGACCCATTGCTCAAAATTTATCTCCAAAACAAATCATTCTTGTCCCATTTCATTTCGAGTGATGTAGGACACCTTATTTCCTACCTTTAAACATGTCTCTTCCTATCGACTTAAATACTCTATCTAGGAAGCAGATTCAAAAACATATAACTACCTTGGAAATTACAGTTATTAGTCACAGGTTACCTTGTTTTTTATTGGGGGTTTTCATCATTGGCTGAGAAAATATTGATTCTACGAGCGTTCGATGAAAACATCATTCTTCACACTCGTTATATTGTACTAGGCATCTTGGAGACCATCATCATTACCAATGTCCATCCTCGCGCCTGTTAACAATTTTCATTATTGACTTGGAAACATACAATTTCTCACATGTTCAACATCAACTCCTTTATTCACATGTGCTGAAATATGATGTTCAAATAAATCCATGACTAAGACCTTGGGTAGAGGTTCACATCACACAAACTTGTTTGCACTCCCAAGCTATGTATATTGATTTTGAAGACAGCTCCTCACGATCATCATATTATGAAATAGTTCCACATTATACTTATCAGTGGACATGATTGTCATACATATTTTGAGAAATCAGTTTGAAATAGCTAATGAGAATGGGAATGCCTGACTCGAGACATAATACTATATTTTTGGCATATGTGGTTTGTTTCAGGTTTCCCATAGTCTTAAAGCTCTGATCCTCTCTATCTCTTTCCAAACAAAATTTATAAAGTATTTCAGCCATCTCTAACCTCACACTTTAGGGGGCATCTATTATATAGGAAAATGACCTCCTCGTCGGCTTTGAGGAGAAATGCAGTTTGCTTAGACATGACCTAATTCTCAAGCCTATTTTCCAAGGTAACACACTTTTGAAATAGGAAAGAGGAGTTAGGATGCTCCCCATGCACTAGCCAAGGGAGTTAGTCCATAGGTTAACTCAGTGTTTTGCCTAAAGGGCAGGGTTAACCAAGATTTGTGAGATTCTGTAGGTCAAAGAATGCATTGACTGACTGGAACTCCGGTTTTCACTCAAATGGCAGCCCCAGAAAGCAGGACACATCTACTTTCGACCTAACTAAGGATAATGTTATTTCTAACAGAGTCTCATTGAAAGGGAAAGAGTAATAAAGTGAGGAAACATCCTAGCTTTTTACTTAAAGGAGCCCATGAGGCAATTAGCAAGGATAAGTCTCTCATCATCTGTATATTGGATGCTTGAGCATTGTGGTCGAGCTCAAATGGTTGTCAAATGATTCTCAAAACTTTGTATGAGATATAGTTGTTATGACGCCAAGAGGTAGAGAGAGAGAGAGAGAGAGAGAGAGAGAGAGAAAGTGGAGCTTGAGGACTAGAGGAATCTTGATCCAGCCAAGATGGTTGTAATCATTGTTCTTTAGTCTAATAATATAGATCTGTTGTTGTGTTGTCTACTTGATGGTGTTAATTTAGTGTTTATATACATGTTGATTCAATACCATAATTTATAAGTAGCTTAGATGCATGTTGTTTTATATTTTTATATATGAATGCCTTGATTACCAAAGTTTATATGTTGTAGGATTACTCTTCATCTTTTTTATGTGGAGGTGTTGTTCTAGGAGCTAGCAAAGGCATCTTCTGCTTTGCTACATTGTGTTCTTTAGTAGGTTTGCACGAAGGACTGAGGTAATATCACTTCTTAGTTTTGATTATTATGCATTGATATAGTTATATTTATACTACTTTGTGAAAGTTTCACTTAATCTAAAATACTCTACCTTGGATCCCAAGAATATCCTTGAGGGTATTCCAGCCACAACTAATTGTGTGTTAATCCCTATAACAATCAACAACAAAGGCACAACGCTGCTCACCAGGTAAATCAGGGACAGTTTTCTTCAAGAATGAAGAGAGATCACCAAGTAAATCAGGGGCAATCTGCTTCAAGGATAAACAGAAGCTACAATAGACCACATGTAAATCATTCTCAATTTAACTCAAGAATGAATGTCAGTGAAAAATACAATCGTTTGGTCCACAGGGTTGATAATCCCAGGAATTTCTTCAATGGCCAATGTTTCTGTTATCAAAACTTTGGACACAAAGAAGCTTAGTGTGTTGCCTACAAACTATCATGACAAGATAAACTGAAAAACAGAGGAGTATGACTGGGATCATGAAAAGAACCTACAATAACTTTTATGCTCTTGAAAATGAAATAGAATGTTCTATTTGTAATAATTTTGGTCATGAAGATTCTGAATGCAGGAGCAGGTTTTAGCAGCCAACTCAGAAGGAGCAAGCCTCAAATATCAAAACATGGAGAACGAAAGAACCACAACCAGAAAGATGTGGTATAGCCTTATATGCAGAAGGGCAGGAAAATCAATGGTACATTGACAATGGACGTTCAAAACATATGACAGGTGATAAAGAAAGACTTCAGTCATATAGTGCCTTGGAGAAGGAGAAGAAGGTCTCATTTGGAAATGACACCCCTGCACTCATAAAAGGTAAAGGTTCTATTCTTTTAAAAGAAAAGGCCAAAGCAGTAAATGTTATGTATGTTGATGGCTTAAAGCACAATCTATTGAGTGTCAGTCAGATGTGCAATCAAGGAACAGAGGTAATATTTCGATCAAATGGATGTAGTGTTCGTGATCTTGATACAAGAGAAATAATGATCAAAGGCATAAGAAATCCAAATAATCTATACATATTCAAAGAAGGAAAACAACAATGCTATCTAAGCAAGAATGATGAACAATGGCTATGGCATCGGAGGTTGGGGCATCTAAGCTTCTCATAGATAAGGAAAGCATGCAAATACCAGGCAGTTCGTGGTCTTCCAGACATCAGAATTCCAGATAATACAATATGCAAATCATGTCTGTTTGGTAAGCAAACCAGAACTAACTTCCCTGAGAAGGAAGGATCGGCTAGCAGTTCACTTGAGCTTGTCCATATTGATGTATGTGATCCATCTAGGAAAAGGTCACCTCGCGGAGAAGAATACTTTATATTATTCATTGATGACTATTCAAGGATGGTTTGGATAGGACTGATGAAGCACAAGGACGAAGCCTTCAAAAAATTCAAATCCTTCAAAGCTTTGGTTGAAAACAAATCAGATCACAAAATTAAATGCCTCAGGTCTGATAGAGGTGGGGAGTTTATCTCAAATGAATTTTTCGATTTTTGTGAAGAACATGGAATAAGAAGAGAATTCTCTACAGCCAGGAGTCCTCAGCAAAATGGAGTAGTTGAAAGGATGAACAGAACGGTTCAAAAAATGGCTTGTGCTATGCTTGATGAGTCTGGAACTCCCACAACTTTCTGGGGTGAAGCTGCATTTGCTGCAATTGTTATTCTCAACAAAACAAATGTCTGGGTGAATAGCGCTCAAACCCCTCATGAGCTCTGGTATGGTGGGACTCCTTCGGTAAAATATTTCAAAATTTTTGGAAGCAAATGCTATATCAAAAATACTGATGAACATCTTGGCAAATTTGAACCTAGAGCAGATGAAGGCATTCTCCTTGGTTACTCTCCCCACAACAAAGTATACAAGTGTTATAATAAAAGGCTTGGAAAAATCATTGAGAGTATTGATGTAGTGGTTGATGAAGAGGAAAACACTCCTAGGTAGGTAAGATCTGAAGATTTCAAAGATGATGAGGACTATCCATCAACATCAAATCAGATTCATGATGAAGAAGAAAACTATGAAGAAGAAACCCATGAGGAGCCTGAAAAACAAATAAGGATATAAGAAAAGACTCCATCCAGGTACGTTCAAAAGAATCATCCAGAATCTCAAATTTTTGGGTAAAAAGAGGCAGGAATACAAACAAGAAGAACAATTGCAGAAGATTCAAGCTATTTGCCATTACTTTCCTCCAATAAACCACAAAATGTAAGAGGCATGCAAAGATGAATGCTGGGTCAAGGCAATGGATGAATAACTTGAGCAGATCGAAAAGAATAACACTTGGGAGTTGGTTCCTAGACCAAAAAATAAGAATGTCATAGGGACAAAATGGATCTTCAAAGGCAGGTTGAATGAAAATGGGGAAGCGATTAGAAACAAGGTCGGACTTGTTTGTAAAGGGTATGCTCAACAAGAAGGAATAGGCTTTGAAGAAACTTTTGCTCCCGCTGCTAGACTTGAGGCCATCAGAATGTTCCTTGCTCTCTCTACCTTTCAGAAGTTCAGAGTATTTCAAATGGACGTGAAATCAACCTTTCTGAATGTAGACTTAGAAGAAAAAGTGTACATTGAGCAGCTAGATGGATCATCCTTGGTAATGGTCCAAATCTTGTATGCAGACTAAAGAAGGCTCGCTATGGTCTCAAATAGGCTCCAAGGGCTTGGTACTATCATCTGGACAAATACCTTCATCAACAAGGTTTTTCAAAAGGATCAGTAGATAACAATATTTATATAAAAATTGAAAATAACAAATTGCTAATACTTGTTGTATATGTAGATGATATCATCTTTGGTAGCAATGAAGAAGCTATGAGTCAAAACTTTTCCTAGGTGATGTAGAAGGAATTTGAAATGTCTTTGCTTGGAGAACTGACATATTTTCTTGGTTTACAAATCCAACAAAATAAAGGCGGTACCTTTTTATCTCAAACCAAGTATCTCAAGGAGATCTTGAAGAAGTATGGCATGGAAGATTCGAAACCAGTATTCACTCCTATGGTCATGGGATGCAGCCTCAGTGCAAATGATGAATCAACAGCAGTGCATCAACCAACCTATA
Source organism: Pinus taeda (assembly GCA_000404065.3). NCBI lineage: Eukaryota > Viridiplantae > Streptophyta > Pinopsida > Pinales > Pinaceae > Pinus > Pinus taeda. Next base: position 7,777 of record APFE031546680.1, on the reverse strand, counting down.
GGTCCATGATTGGAAGTCTGCTCTATCTAACAGGTACCCGACCAGACATCATGCATACAGTAGGAATGGTTGGAATATTTCAGGCAAATCCTAAGGAAACTCATCTTCAGGCAGTAAAGAGAATTTTCAAGTATCTTCAAGGAACTCAAAGCTATGGCCTATAGTATCCTAGAGATGCAGATCTCACTCTTCATGCTTATGCAGATGTAGATTGGGCTGGAAGCGTGGATGACAGAAAAAGCACTAGTGGTGGTGCATTCTTTATGGGTTCCGGATTAGTATCTTGGTTCAGCAAGAAACAGAGTTCTATTGCATTATCTACAGCTGAGGCAAAATATGTGGCTGCTGCATCTTGTTGCACTCAACTCCTTTGGATGATGCAAACCTTGCAGGATTTTCAAATCACTTGTACACCACCTATCTCCATCTTATGTGATAATACAAGTGCAATTATCATTTCAAAGAACCCAGTCATGCATTCAAAGACCAAGCACATACCGATCAAGTATCATTTTCTCCAGGAACAAGTGCTGGAACAAAAGGTCAAATTGGAATATGTTCCCTCCAAGGAACGAGTTGCCGATATTTTCACCAAACCATTGCCCAGGGAGACATTTGAATACCTCAGACAGAAGTTGGGGGTTGTTAATGCATCATCCTGCTGT
>APFE031546679.1:0-13563 GCA_000404065.3 Pinus taeda | reverse complement strand
AAAATTCTTGAAGATTTGCAGGTAAAACAAGTACAATCAACTCCACTCATGATTGACAACACCTCTGCAATAAAGTTGGCCAAGAACCCAAATTTCCATGATCATACAAAGCACATCAATACTAAATATCATTTGATCCGACATCGTGTTGAGGCCAAAACAATCCATCTCCGTCATTGTTCCACAAATCAGCAAATTGCAGGCATCTTCACCAAAGAGCTTGGAAGAGAAAAGCTTGAAAGATTCATAACAATGCTTGGACTCACCAACATCCCTTCAGATTAAGGGGGGAAATGTTGGCACCTAATCCTCAGTGATTGGGGAACTGAATGTGAACAGTCATCGAGAAGATGAACTGAACAATCACATTCATGTATATAATAAATAGTTGGCTAAATGAATAAATGCATTAGTTTTCTGGAGTTACTCCTGGCCTGACAGATATATAAGTTGTATTTTGAATAACATATTTAAATTCTTGTTTGAATTTACTCTAGGTTTTTTTGGCATATTGGAGTCCAATATGTAGATAGATCGATTACATATGAAGCTGAAACAGTAAAAGGGACTCGAAAATTGCATTCAATTAAAAAAAAGGATTATCGAAATGCATTTGCATTTGATAAAAGAAAATATTCTTTTTTTGTCCTGTTTACATAGAGGACACACAATCCAATGATGTTTGTGAAAAAAACATGTATGTAAAAGCTTGGAAACATACATAACTAAATACAAAGGGGAAAATGTCAATTTCAAGTTTCGAAGAGATGGAATCAAAGGAGACTATATTATCATCTGAAGGTGATTGAGTTTCTAATCTGGTTAGAGATGGTAACATTTCAATTGCTTTCCAAGAGGATATGTGTGTGTGTGTGTGTGTGTGTGTGTGTGTGTCTGTGTGTTTTATGTTTTTAAAATCAATGCATATAAGTATCTAGATAATAGTTAAAATATAGAGATCTATGAATAGATAATAAAATCAAGTCCATGTTGATAAAGTTAATTTCATGTTAATTATTATCTGAATTTACACTTGTTTTATTGTGCAAGAGATGTTTTTGTTGTAGTTGAACCCATTAACAACATAGAAAATGTCAAGTATTATTTGATGCAGTGCAATGAACGAAAGATGAAGCTATTGGAAGACTATGATGATAACGATTTTATATATGAAAGAGGGTCTATTATATTGAAAGGTTATTTTTTTCAAGAAAATCGTCAAACTGAGTGTAATGTTTACTTTCAAAACTATCAACCCAATGTCATAAGTTGTCAATATGGTCACTTAGTGTGTGCATCACACATAAAGTTGATAGAAGTTCAATAAAAAAAACAATTGAAAATTAAAAAATGGAGAATGTCAAAAGCTAACCATGAACAAATCATTGAGAATGACATTCCATTAGAATTTTTTTTAATTGAACTGCCCAACAATTTCTTCTCCTTTGATTCATCTTTGAGAACTTAGAGTTCAAGTACATTGTTAGCCTTTCTTTTTGTGCATTTTTAAGTTGCACATTCTTAATAATGTGATGATGTGAAAATGATACTCATGGGTCTTCTATTGAGTTACAAAGTTATGTGTATACTGCCTGTTTTGTAGGTGTATTGAGGATTTTATGCCACTGCTATTATGTTTGCATGCACGACAAGTAATTTATATGTACATACATTCTCTGGACTTAAACAATTTCATACATGAATGCAAAATGTATTAGCCTTTCTAGATATTAATGCAATTTTAAGTTATGATTGTTTTAGACATCTACAACAAATTATAACATTAATTCAAATGCAAAATCTAGGGTATGTTTTGTAATTTGCAATTTTACTAGATTCATTTTAAATAAATTGACAAAACAACTTTAAACAAAAACTAAAAATCATCTACTAACATTATAGGAATGATTGAATGTAAATTGTGGGCCATGTTTTACAAATGCAATTTTATGTAACTTATGTTTGTGCTTTCAAACAACTTTATATTAAAAGTTAACTATCAACTGACATCCATAGTAGCATTTCTATACATGAATGCAAAATGTACATACTATATTTTATAATGCAATTTTAAGTTATCATTGTTTTAGACATCTACAACGAATTATAAGATTCATTCAAATGAAAAATGTAGGTCACATTTTGTAGGAATCATCTACTAACATTATAGGAATGATTGAATGCAAAATGTACCAAATAAATGCAAACTTACTTTAATTGCTATATATTCATGAACTTAAATTATATGTAAAACATTTAAAAGCATCAAAACATGAATGCATCATGCAAATTGTGGGCCATGTTTTATAATGCAATTCTATCTAACATATGTTTGTGCATTCAAACAACATTATATTAAAAGTTAACTATCAACCGACATCCATAGTATCCTTTCTATACATGAATGAAAAATGTACATACCATATTTTATAATGCAGTTTTAAGTTATCATTGTTTTAGACATTTACACCAAATAATAAGATTCATTCAAATGAAAAATGTAGGTCACATTTTGTAATTTCAATGTTAATAGATTCATTTTAAATAACTTGACAAAACAACTTTAAACAAAACCTAAGAATCATCTACTAACATTATAGGAATGATTGAATGCAAATGTACCAACTAAATGAAAATTTACTTTCATTACTACATATTCATGAACTTAAATTATATGTAAAACCTTTAAAAACATCAAACTATGCATGCATCATGCAAAGTGTGGGCCATGTTTTATAATGGAAGTTTGTCTAACTTATGTTTGTGCATTCAAACAACTTTATATTTAAATTTCACTATCAATTGACATCCATAGTAGCCTTTATATACATGAACACGAAATGTGCATACCATATTTTAGAATGCAATTTTATGTTACCATTGCTTTAGACATCTACACTGAATTATAAGATTCATTCAAATGCAAAATGTATGTTGTGTTTTGTAATTTGCAATTTTAATAGATTCATTATAAATAACTCAAGACAAAACAACTTTAAACAAAACCTAAGAATCATCTACTAACATTATAGGATTGATTGAATGCAAAATGTACCAACTAAATCCAAATATGTAAAACCTTTAAAAATATCAAACCATGCATGCATCATGCAAATTGTGGGGCATGTTTTCTAGTGCAATTTTATCTAGCTTATGTTTTTGCATTCAAACAACTTTATATTAAAATTTAACTATCAACCGACATCCATAGTAGCCTTTCCATACATGAATGAAAAATGTACATACCATATTTCATAATGTAATTTTAAGTTATCATTGTTTTAGACATCTACAACAAATTATAAGATTCATTCAAATGCAAAATGTAGGTCATGTTTTGTAATTTGAAATTTTACTAGATTCATTTTAAATAAATTGACAAAATAGATTTAAACAAAACCTAACAATCATATACTAACATTATAAGAATGATTGAATGAAAAATGTACCAACTAAATGCAAATTTACTTTTATTGCTACAAATTCATGAACTTAAATATGTAAAACCAAGTTTTAAGAATCAAACCATACATCATGCAAATTGTACCATGCAAATTCTACATAAACTCCAAAATTAGCACGTATTAAATCATAATAAAGAGCTCAAGATTTAAAATATGTTCAAAATTTATATCATTATAAAAGTAAATATATAATAAAAAGTGATCAAAAAATAAGATGAATTAATTCATAATAAAGAGTTTTACTTTAAATATGTCCAAATTTTATATCATGATAAAAGTAAATATAAAATTAAAAGATTGTCAAATAAAAAGTTGCATCAATTTAGAGAATCTCGCTGAAATATATGATCTATCAACCTACTTGTGTTCTCATTTGAATCATGGGTGCCCTGCACAACGTGTGTAATTGCATATATACATAAGATTATGTACTTTAAAATTAAATTTTAATGTTTTAAAGTTAAATGAGAATGTAATCATTAAAACAAAACTATAAAAAGTTTCAAATTCCATGGAATACATCATGGTGTTCCCCCTCCAGTGTGCCCTTGTGGTGTTCGCCACGCATTGTGCCCTCTTGGATGCCTTGTAAAATAAATTTACATGTATATATTAAAAATTTAAAATTGCACATGAAAATGCATAAACTCACAATATTAAAAAAATTGTTACAACTTTTTCAAATTATTATAGGTTATCCTATCCCCATTGTCGACTCCATCGCTAAAGTCCCTCAAGAATGGAAATAGTCTCCACAAACCTAAAAATCCAAATTTTTAGAACTATAAGATAAATCTATCTCATTTTTTAATGAAAATTGCACTTCAATTTATAACAAAACATAAGTGAATTATTCAATACTTGTGGCACATCTCCTAATAGGAAGGAAGAGCGTGGTGTTATTTCTAAAACATCTGTCAAAATCAGAATCTATTAACATTTAATTATATATACATAATTATTTCTTTTAAAAATATGTCCTCACAGTACCAATATAATATAAGTAGAATAATAACTCTATCAACATGAACTCTTAAAAAAAAACTAACATCTCTCAAAACAACTTCATTGGAATTTGAACCTGGAACCATGAAATTATCAAAAAAATTGTTCAACAAACAAGTTAATTGCAAATGGTGAACATATGATACATTTGTGTTAAATTATATCTGACAAAAATAACAAAATGTATGTGAATCGACATTAGCACATACATTACAAATTACGTTAAAATATCCACCCTAACCATTAACACATACTAATCCCACACTCTCTTCTTCATGAACAATTAGGTCTTGCCAACCATTACAACAAGTCTTTGATATGCTTTAAGCTTCTCAGTATTCATATTATTTATATCATCATTCATTTTATATACAAAATTAGCACGTGCATTAGCCCATGCTCTTTGTTGATTTAGACCGATATCAATTGCAGTCAATTCACTTTGTATGTTGTCTATAATGGCATCCCTTCCTTCTCGACCAATTTGAGAAGTGGCATCCATCTCTGATTGCAAAGTTACCAGACGAGGAGATTAGCATACCAAAGGTGGCTGAGGGCGAAGAAATTTAGTATCACGTAATGCGCCCTTACGGTCATATAACCGACATCTCCCACTACCATAATATTCAGATGGAATGTCATTATAATATGGTTTCATACCCAAAAATAATTTTGCATAAAATAATTTTACAAAATAAATTGGAACCTTGTCATTCCATGGTTTCTTTCCATATGCTATAAGGAATCTATCATTCAAATGGCTGGCTATATCAGGGTGCTTGAAATATTGCACCTTAAGCATATCTCTTTTCAGCCCTTCTTTGAAATTAAACATAGATTTTGCATTTTCTTTTGTAACCCTTTTACTAACCTCAACCCATTTATCAAGACCCATCATTGCTTCCTTTCTACACCTCATCATATCTATAAATGAATCTATGGTTGGCCCAATCTTCTTGTAAATATCAAGAAATGAGCTTAGAGAGTTGATTAGGTGCTCAAGTTTTTGCTAAAAAATCAAATCGTCATAATCTTATTAAAATTAGCTTCAGATTGAAAATCTCATCATTCTGAATCCAACAGTGTGAACGACACTCAAATCTAACCTCGTATGCAATAGTTAGAGCAAATCAAAGTTCAAGTTTGACTTGTCTACATGGCAATATTGGATGACATGGGAAAGGTCCCAGCAAATGAGGATGTGCCAAGTGGCAAGCCACCATTAGCCCTCACATATTTCATATTGCATGTCACAGGTGGATAAAGTTAAGAATGGGCCCCCACACAGTGCCGATTGTGATTTTTGATATCACAATCGCAAGAAAGAAGGAGTTATAGAATCGGCCCCTGGAACAATCAAGATTGTGATGCGATATATCACAATCGCATATCGCACGCAGTACCCACTGATATATAATGATTATCCGTCAATAGAGAAATGTGATCAGTGTCGGACACGATACGTTTATGAGCCACAGTTTAAGTTTCCATCGGGTCTGCTAATATCACATCACACAATCGCACATTTCCGTCATGTTCATAGACTTTAAGCCGTCGAGCCTTGCTGATTGTGATTTGCGATATGGACAACAGGTTACGGCCCATAGCGCAACCAAATTCTTGCTCAATTAGTGGATTTTGGAGCGAATTTGTGGGATTATGTTGGTTTTGGAGCAATTTGTGGAGCAAAAAGTGGGAGAACTAGGAGAAGTCATAACTTCTTAGGTTCTTATCCAAATTGGATACAAAAATAGCCTAGATGGCCATTTTGAGTATTCTGAACTCATTGAGAAAGGTTTCAGAGGCATTTGAGCATTGTAAACACACTTTTGTTGTAATTTTGAGCATAATAGAGAGGCCCAAGCATTAGAAGCTGGACCAAGGAGACGTAGCCCAAGAGGGGTGAACTCATCATCAAATCTCTTTGTTGTGTGTTGTATTTTGATTTTCTTTGCTATTATTTTCTTGTTTTTTAGGATATGTTTTATGTTCAATTATTTATAACATTTACAAAAAAAACTCTCATGGGAATCAGTTAATTCAGAAAACATGGTGAATCCTTAAGCATCTGATAAGAAAATGATAAGCATCTTGGGTTTTATTCTAAATGGGGATTTAGCACAACATTACTAATCTACTGCATTTCAGATCAAGAATGCACAACTATTTATAAGATTTATGGACTCTCTACAGGGAGCTCCAAACTCCGAAAAATCTTTCCTCAATTTTGAATAATGAGTTTTTCACCTTTGTAATGTACATTGTTGGAGGTTTGTCTCCCAAGGAAGCTCATCAGAAATATTGGATAGATAAGTTGTAGTTGGTGTATGACCTTCTTCTTGAATTTTTCAGCTTCGCTTATGTCTACTTGGACCAACATTTTGACCCTTTGGATCAATATATAAAATTACATAAATATAAAAACATGTGAACAAATCTTTTCATACATGTATAAAAGATATACATGTACATGAATATGTACATACAATTCATTTACATGTACAAATTTGTTTTAACATAGAAAATATATATATAGTTTACGAAAATTATGTTGATCATGATGCTCTGATTGAGATTAATGACCACCCAGAAAATATTGACCACACTGAGCTTGATGACCACCGAGAGAATGTTTACCACCCTGAGATTAATGACCACTCAGAGAATGTTGACCACCGTCACATGACAACATAGTGAGTGAAGCATCTAAAAAAAATAAAAATCAATTCAATATATATGTGTACCTACATATTCTTCTACTTATTTATCATTTAAGTAAATGCACATAAACATATATATATATAGTAAATACCACGACGTGCACGATGGACCTCCCCCAATTCATTTAATATTCTCTTTGATCCATGACCTCGACCTCCCCCTCTAGTAGATGCATGAGACTCTATTGATGTTCACCTCGAAGAATCATGTGGAAAATGCTCATCCATGATATATATATATATATATATTATATATATATATATATATATATATATATATATATATATATATATTTATATTTAAATTTACCTCATGTATCCACAATTCTTTTAAAATTATTATTCAAAAGGATCAAGAATTTATAAAATTGTTGTAACACTTGAAGTTCCCTCGTGAATTTAAAAATATTGAAATTTCAATTTAAAAAGTTTAAGAATTCAAAAAATTGATATAACCCTTGAAGTTACCTCATGCATTTAATTAATGTAACCCTTGCAATTACATCATGTATTTTGAGATCTTAAAATTGCTATTTAAAAACATTGAAAGAATTCAGAAAAGTAATGTAACAATTTGAAGCTCTTTATTTAAAATATACTCAAGACTAAAAACACAAATGTTGAAGCACACACATTTTGAAAATTAAATACAAAATTTTATAAAACATGTCGAGTTCACCAAGTTTTGGTTACATAGTGGGGGCACACTTGGTATAGAATTGAAACAAAACACACGGTCATTAAAAATGAGACATTTATAACTAAAAAACAACATATTAAAGATATATTACAATTTTCATCAATAAATATTGATGGAGAACTTCTGAACATGAATTCATCTTTCACAACAAATCTTGAATTAAAATTTCCCCATATAATATATCACTAGACATCCTATTAACATTTTCATAATGTAACCCAGATGTGGGTGTCAATAACAACATTTAAATGATAAGACGGATTGCCAGCGGGTTGATTATCCATCTCGCTCACTGCTTCAACCTGAGAGCCCATCGTAGTTGTATTAAAAACACCTTGCAGGTGACATTTATTAACTTCGATAGCTGGGACAAGCTCACACCCTTCCATACCATGGCCCCTACAAACCGTTTTGTTACTCCACCCCTTCTCCATGGCATTTGTTCTCCACAAGCGGCTGAACCGTGTATCAAAACTACTACAGGCAATCGTTGCCTAATTATCCCTTGCCAAGATTTTGGTAATGGTTTCCATTTCACACACTCCTGCCATTGTCTCCTTGATTGTGGTTCGCCCACCCCTGATCACGCTCATTGTCGCCATTCTTCCAACTCCTCTGCTGCCAATTCAGCTCACCTCTATGCCATGGCTCGCGTCAGGCCCACATGCGCAGCAGGCGTGGAGGTTCATGTGGAAGTTTTCACCGCTTGCAAGTTTATACCAGCTCCACCTCTTATTCCCAAGACTCTACCACTGAATTTCCCAACCAGCTCATTAACCCCACTCACAGATACCTGAATACCAGAAGCGGTAGAGGATGGAGGGACAATGCTGTCCCCACTGAGGATTTCCCACTCCCTCCTCCTTTTGCCCCTCACATCACTTAATTTCGCTTCCGTAGTTCCTTAGACGGGCCTACAATCATAGCCACCATCACCATGTCCTTCGAGGAAGAGTATGAGATGAATGTTCCTCTATCCAATAGTGAGAACAAGCAGAACATGGCAAAGCCTAGTAGTCATGGGATTAGCAAGAGGTAGCAAGGTGAAAGAAGCAAGGCTCTTTGTGGCAAAGCCAAAGCTGAGGATACTGGTAAGCGACAGATGGATGCAAAAGGAAATATGGATGCTACACCTACTCAAGGTCGAGGCGCGTTTGAAGAGGATGATGATTGGTATCGGTTTGCCTGCTGGATTGAGGAACAACCAACTCCGAAGGAACCACCAGCCTAACACATCGCCTCATGCAAAGGCCTCCAGCTCCCAGGTGGATTCGTCTCACTGTTTTGGGTTTTTCTGGTTTCATGCAATTGTGTCCGGCTTCGAGGTGGATATGTTTCTTTATGTCATGGTTTTTGTGGTCTGGTTGTGCACTGGTTCTATGCCAAGTGTATTGATTTCTCTGGTTAATTCTCCGCCAGGTGGAACGTCACTCTGTTTAGTGGTTATGTGCCTGTCTTTCTGGTTCAAGCTTTGCATTCCTCTTTGTTCTTTTTCGAAAACCAAGGTGTACTTTGAAACAATTGTTTTGGTTCAATGGATGGTTTCCCCCATAACAGGGGCAATCTTTAAAGCTTCTTGGACTGGTTTCCCCTCTGTTGGGGCAATCCATTACAAATAGCTTCATTTTGTGATGATGACTGATGCTTAACATCTCTAAAATTAGGTCCCTCTGTAACTTTTTTGTATAATATTAATAGATCAATATTACTTAGAAAAAAAAACATTTACACAATGTCTTATGCTAAATGATTGAAATTGACTAATAATATTTTTTTCTTCTCCATGTAGCTCTTTTAACCTCTCTTTTTTAACTTGGTACATGCCTTTCATCTAGTTGCAAACAAGTTCGGAATTGGTGAAGACTACAATTCCATTGGATCCATACTCCCTAACTATTCCTAAGCCTTTTATCAATGCAATATAATATGCTTCATTGTTTGTTGTTTTTCCAGGCACATTCCTTTTCCTTTGGAGGTCTTTGTTCATCATAATATTGCATAGCACATAAGTAATCACTGCTTGCCCTGGATTGGGATAAAAAGAAAATTTTATGCATAATGTTCATTTTTCAACCATGTTTAATGGGTTTTCTGATCCCTATACAAAATAAATTCAATAAAAGGAATTTAATATATTTATACATGTATTGTTAGGTTGTGCAAAACATCGTTGTTTAGAGAAATCTGTCAGAAGGCTAGGTAGTAGGAAACTTTGTTTCTACTTGGTTGGATAGTTGGAGAATTACAAGAAGAAAACAACTAGAGATCTCTAATTCAACTCAACTACAAATCTCTAATTCATTCAACTTAGCTTCAACTTAACTTAAGGTTAAAATTATTTACTAATTTATTTTTATGTTCATTCCACACGTACAAATCTTTCTAATTCAACTTAGCTTCAAATCACCCAAGTTTGAAAGTATTTCCTATTTTATTTTTATTTGCATTCTTGGAAATTTAACACTTAATCTGCTTTGTTATAAAATTTGTTTATTAAATATATAATACATGTTTATTTATATGCCATACATGGGTCTATTTATATGATTCTTTAAAAACTAGAGTTAACAAAGGAAAAAAAAATGATAAATGATAAACGAGTTTTATTTTAGTAAATTTGACACTTATATTACCTTGTTATAAAATTTGTTTACTAAAACTATAATACATGTTTATTTATATGGAATTAATGGGTCTATTTATATATGTTACTTTCAAAATATAGTTAAGAAAGAGGGACAAAATTAAAATGATAAATGATAAACCCAATTTTACTCTAATAAATTTAATATCTTTGTTACCTTCTTAAATTAAAACACTAGCATTAAAAATAAAACACCAAAAATAAATGACAAAGTAATGCCAACACTCTAATTAGCTTCAATCCCATGCACCTAACAAAATAGAAATGAAAAATATGTATCTCAAAAAGAAACTACTACCTGAAAAGAGCAAGTACAAGAACCTTCAATTAAGTGTATTCCACCTCATCTTAGGAAGATAATAAGACCCATGTTCCAAGAAAATAGGGAAGCAAAGTGAATTAAACATAATGAAAAAGGAAATATAAATGAACATATAGCAACAATAGCAAGGAAATTATGTTACGAAGAAGCATTAAGGTTATTCGATGGCTATGATATCATCATTTTTTTCATTAGCATCCTCTTCATTGATCAAATTTTTCATTTTGTCAATTATAATGTTATGTGCTGAGAAGATGGGGATATGATACTAGCATTATTGATAGGTGCATCATTTCTAGTTCTTTGGCAGTGCATCATATGCTCATATTTTTAGGATATAGCATTTTGATCAAGTAGGGGCTCCTAATAATCGTAAGGCTTCTCTTCAGAGTGTTTTGGTGCATTTGGACCATAGTTTTATGAGATAAATCAAGGTAATCTCATGCACCCAACAAAATAGAAATGAAAAATGTGTATCTCAAAACGAAACTACTACTTGAAAAGATCAAGTACAAGAACCTTCAATTAAGTGTATTATGTCTCATCTTAGGAAGCTAATAAGACCCATGTTCCAAGCAAATAGGGAAGCAAAGTGAATTACCCATAATGAAAAAGGAAACATAAATGAACATATAACAACAGAAGCAAGGAAAGTATGTTACCAAGAAGTATCAAGTAAATCAAGGTAGAATTAAAACACCAAAAATAGATGACAAAGAAATGCCAAAACTCTAATTAAATTTAATCTCATGCACCCATCAAAATATAAATGAAAAAGATGTATCTCAAAAGGAAAATACTACTTGAAAAGAGCAAGTACAAGAACTTTCAATTAAGTGTATTCTGCCTCATCTTAGGAAGCTAATAGCACCCATGTTCCAAGAAAATAGGGAAGAAAAGTGAATTACCCATAATAAAAAAGGAAACATAAATGAACATATAACAACAAAAGCAAGGAAAGTATGTTACCAAGAAGCATCAAGGTTGTTCTACGAGATAAATCAAGGTAGAACAAGTCAACTCAATAACATTAAAATTAAAACACCAAAAATAGATGACAAAGCAATGCCAAACACTCTAATTAGTAACTCAATAATATTAATATTAAAACACCAAAAATAGATGACAAAGAAATTCCAACACTCTAGTTAGCTTCAATCTCATGCACCCAACAAAATAGAGCTGAAAAGGATGTATCTCGAAAAGAAACTACTACTTGAAACGAGCAAGTACAAGAACCTTCAATTAAGTGTATTATGCCTCATATTAGGAAACTAATAAGACCCATGTTCCAAGGAAATAGGGAATCAAAGAGAATTACACATAATGAAAAGGAAACACAAATGACCATATAACAACAAAAGCAAGGAAAGTATGTTACCAAGAAGCATCAAGGTTGTTCTACGAGATAAATCAAGGTAGGACAAGTCAACCCAATAACATTAAAATGAAATCACCAAAAATAGATTATAAAGCAATGCCAACACTCTAACTAGCAACCCAAGAAAATTGAAATTAAAACACCAAAAATATATGACAAAGCAATGCCAACACTCTAATTAGCTTCAATCTCATGTACTCAACAAAATAGAAATGAAAAAGATATATCTAAAAAGAAACTACTACTTGAAAAAAGAAAGTAAAGAAACTACTATTTGAAAAGAGCAAGTACAAGAACCTTCAATCAAGTGTATTATGCCTTATCTTAGGAAGCCAATAAGACTCATGTGCCAATCAAGAAGGGAAGCAAACCTACAGTTCCACTTGCAATCATGATGGGGCAATTACAACCTACGAACCTAAAGCTCATGGGAATCATAAAAGATAGAAGTGTAATGATACTCATGGATTTCAACAGAACTTACTACATCAAAATTGATTTCACTAGGTAACTAAACCTACTTGGGTACCCCACCAATGACCTGAGAATTACAGTATCTGATGGATGAAAGGTCAAATGATTAGGAAGGTTTCATAAAATCCCTATTAAAATCCAATATTTGGAACTACAAGTAGGACTGTATGCTCTTCCACTTGTTGAGATTGATAATTTCCTTCGTGTTGAATGGTGGATGCAATTATGCACTTATACCAACAACCTTGAAGAACAGTGCACAAAATTTCACTAGAAAGGGAAGCATTATAAATTATATGGGAATGGATGTTCTTATCAAAAGAAAAGTGAATTACACATAATGAAAAAGAAACATAAATGAACATATAACAACAGATAAAAGGAAAGTATGTTACCATGCAATATGAATACTTTATATTCAAATGGTTATTTTATTGCATTTGGTTTGATTTGCAGGGGCAACCATCAACCAAGCATTGTTAATTTGTGATTGCGGTTGTTGTTAATTTGTGATTGTAGTCGAGTTGAGGTGAGTATTTAATTAATTTTTCTTCGTCAAATTCAACTAGGGGCTAACGTCAAGGGCACCTTTACTCATGAACAAATTTTATTTATGACAATTTATTTGTATAACAGTTCTTGCTTCATTTTTCAGTCTTTAACGAGGTGAGTATTCTATTGTTTTCCTCCCATATATATGAGTGGATAGGAAAATTGTAATTTAGAGGTTTGACTATGGACAATTTGAATGCATTTGAGAATTTTACAATACTATGTAAACTTAAATTTATGTTTATAATATAAATAATAAAATATTAAGATAAGGGCATGTTATAGTTCACGATCTTGGTGA
>APFE031546678.1:38563-59492 GCA_000404065.3 Pinus taeda | reverse complement strand
TGGAACTACCTCAAAGGATAAGACCTTCTCCCATGAGAAGAGGCTCCATCTCCCATACATTCATCTTATATAAACCTCCCTTCTTCCTAAGCACAAGCTAGTGTTAATGTTGGTGTGGTAGTGCTATTTTGGTTTGGAGTAAACAACAATATATTCATAGTTGTAGCTCTCTAGCTGTGTGAGTGAGAAGTGTGATTTTGGTTTGGAGTGAAGTGTAAAGGGAAGAGCTTTAAAAATATTGTTGATTGAGGCCATCATTGAATGCTAGTAGAAGTGTGTGGGAACCTAGTTTTGTCAGAGGAGAACAACAACGTCAAGACAATGCTTGTAATCTCTTCTTGATTCAATATATATGCAACTATCAATTAATTTCCTACATGATGTGTCATCTTACATGTTCATGGCTTAATGTTTCTTGAATTGTTAAGTAGGTTGAATTACAATTTATCTATTATCATAGTTGTTGTTTTCTGTTGTTTACTTGTTTCAGGTTTTTGAAGAAGAAAGCGAGAGAGAGATGGAGCGAGCAAGCTAGGACATCATCAAAAGAGATAAGCATACTAAGAGGTAGGCCCTCTTAATTGTTTCTAACCGAAGGAAATTTTCCATAGAATGTATCAATTGTGGCTAGACCCATTATCGGGCTAGAGGAATTGTTTGTGTCCTTACTCATAATTTTACTTCACCACAAATTGGCGAATTCGCTAGGGAAAAAATCCTTTAATTTGTCTTGGATTTCATGATTTTGTGTGAACTTTTCTAGTTCCACCTTTTCCCTTTGGTTCTATTTCTTTTCTCCTGCTTACTAGCATGATTTTGAAATTCGTAGTAGTAGATCTGGTCTCTATTTCAAAATGTTTTATTTATTTTCTTCGCTCCCTCTATCAGCATGCTTAATCCACTGGCATTCGCACTAATCAGCATGATTTGCTGAGAAACAGTCACGCCAACAAGCCTCTTGTGCTTGTTGTCAGTTAGGTAGCCGCGCTGATGCCTGTAAGTGAAGATTGGGGTTTATCCCTAATCTTGGTCAATGTATTATGCTCTTATGATTTTGACCCTGTAAGACTTTTAGAACATTTTCTCCTTGACTAGAAAGATTCTTTTCATTTGGTTTTGTTTCCTTGTTGGCTTATCATCTTTCTACTTGATTTCTTGAGTCATTGGGTGGTCAGTGACACTAGGGCATCTAGATTATCATCCATTTAGTTGCTTGTGAACTCAGTGAGTTGGGTTGTAGGTGTGTTTACTCCTTGCATTTTGTTTGTATTCCTTTTAAGTCTTTGACCTGTATTACACATGTTTTAAAATTTTCCATTTACTTGTCTGAACATTTCTTTTCTGGCATGGATTATGTTGCTTATCTTGTTGTTGGTAAATTCAGTGATTCATTAGTCTAAATGAGCCTTTCTTTTCATGTTTTCATTTGCTTGAAGAGTTGATTGTCTCGAAAACTTTTTCATTGAAGTGTTGTATGCGAAAAGTTTATTTCGTTGTTCCATGAAAAAATATGGACTTCTAGTTTGTTGCATCATTTTACTACGATAGCTTGCGTCACTTAGAGACTAGAATTGCATCAGCAATTGAAAAAGGAAAAGAACTATTTTGCTTTCGAAAGTACTTTTACAAATGTGCTTGTCAGGAAATTAGGAATTGGAATGCATTTTCCATTACTTTATTTTTTGAAAAGTGAAGTAGTGAAATATAATTTTTCTTTTAGTTGCTTGGTTGTTTGCATTTGATTGTGTAGTTTCTACCCTCCATAGTGTAGGTATTCATCGAATTGAAAGGGTCTTGTCTCATTTAGTTGCATTGTAGGTTTTTTGAGTCACATCTTTAAGACCTGAAAACTTAAACATAAACTCAAGATAAAATTTAAAATGAATTCAATTAACCTAAGGTTTTTTTTACATTTAATGATCATATCTAGAAGGTCTAGGCTAGAGACTTGTTCTAGCATATTTAAATCTAGTAGCTATCATTAGCTTCGGCATTAGACAACACTAGTATGGATTTGTGCTCCTTGTACCATCAAGTATATAACAAGAGACCCCTCTAGGTTTCAATTCTTTATCCTTATGAATCCAAGTCGACCGCCTTGCAAACGTGATACACTGAACACGACATTTGGGGAGATTTCTTGCTCGTACTTCTCGGTTCGCCAGGAGGTATTCTGCAATTCACGATTACCTAGTAATCTTGTTTACCTAGATCATCTACAGTAGTCATTTGATATTTTTGACTCATTAAACTTAAAATATCAATCAAGCACTTGTTATTTCGAGCTCATTTCCAATCGAAAGAGATAGAGTCATCTTTGTTTCTTTCTCGACTCTTACAAAATTAAAGAGAACCAGTCTTTTATGCATCTTAATAATTGATCTCCCACGATCTGAAAACACCCTATTAGTCTTTTCTGAGACCAAATCGTGAGTTTCCCTTTAACAATTAAAGCCTGAAGTTATTTTTTTATCAACTAAGACAAGGTCATTGTGGTTGAACCATCTCGTTCACCTAGTTCCTCTTCCTCTCCTACATCTGAAATATTATTTGAGGAACCATTTCCTGAGTTACCAAAATCACTTGACGACCAAGGTGTTGAACTCATAATTGTTCTAAGCATTGAACCTTTGTCATACGTCCTCTGCCTACTTTCAATATTGGGTCATCTATTGATCTTGGCTTGGAATCTTTGGACAATCCCATTCAAACTTTTGAGAACTTGCCAACCATTGATGGTTAGATTGGACTGGTTATCTACCCTTTGAATCCTCTGTTTGACCCAATTGTGATATCACCGCAGCATCCTTACAATCCGTACGACCAGTCAGGTGTTCCTTTGGAACTATCCCCTCATACTTCTTTAGCCATTTGTCATTGTTTGTTCCCGAATATGGAACACAAAGGTGATGCTCCAGTCACCTCTCTAGAAGAGTCTGAAGTTTCTACTCCACACACTATTGAGGAGGAAGAAAAACCTTTCCCTCGTGAGGGTTTCCCCTATACAGGGGATATTCTCGCTAGTTTTCCACCCAACTATGTCTTTGGCACAGTTGGTTTCAGGTACACCTATTGCCTCATCACTTTACCATAACCTTGTTTGGGCATCAGGCACCATGCCTACTTTGGGTCTATTCGTTGTGAACATGACTTCCCAAAAAGTTGTTACCTCAGTCCCAGTGCAACCCACCATTCCAAATACCCTTGTATCGTCAATCCCAGTTACCTGTCATGCACAACCGACAGTTTCAAAGAATGTCCCTATTAGTTCTTTCATCCCTCTAGTTGGTGGCCAAGCTGTGCCGACACCTAGGGGGGAAAACCTAAATGTTTCTATGGTGTCAGGTGCCACCATTGTGAGTGGCTCACAAGCTCACAAGGTTGGTATGAACCAACCTTCTTTTGGTATTATTCATAACCGTGTTGATCCTACCAGATCAAGCAATGTCCAGTACCAACAGGTTCAGAATCCCTTTAGTCTATCTAGATCAAGCAATGTTTAGTATTAGCAACCCTATGAGGCTCAGGTCCAATACCAAACTCCTTACGTTCCATATGTTTCTCAAGGAATTGTTAATCAACCTTACACCCTTCAGTTTGGGCAGTACATTCAACCTGGCTCATCCAGCTTCCATGGTGGCTATGGCCAGATTCAGTTCGAAAATTTCCCAAGCACTATTCAAGTACCCTTGCAACAACAAGGAAAACCTCTACAACAACAAGGGTAGCCTTTGTTACCACAAGGGAAACCTTTGTTGCAGCAAGGGCTCTCCGTGCAACTGCAAGGGAAAATGATCCCACAGTAAAGCCAACTGCAACAACCGCAAGATCAACCCTTGCAACAGTTGTAGCAAATCATGTAGCAATAGATGCAATATGTTCCGCACACCTCCCAGCCCATGTCCTTGTAGGGCCAACCTCTACAGCCTCAAGGAAAAATTTTGCAACTGCAAGGTCCACCCTTACAACGACAAAACCAACCAGGGCAGCAATAACCTTTGTATACATATCAATAGGGGCAACCCTTGCAACAGAAAGGCCAAGGTCAAGTCCTACAGTAGCAAGCCAAAAATCCTAATGTCCTAGGTCAACAGGTCCAGAATACTTATGGCCAAGGGCGTCAGGTACAAAACCATAATGCCCTAGGTCACCAGGTTCAAAATTCTTTCGGTCAAGGGAAATAGGTAAAAAATCCCTATGTCCAAGGGCAACAAGTCTATCAACCTTATGCCCAAGGGCATCAGGTCCAATACCCTCTTATTTAGGGACAACAGGTTCATCAACCGTATGTTCAAGGACAATAGGTCCAATACCCATATGTCGAAGGTCAACGGGCTCAACAACCTTTTAACCTATACGTTGCTTATCAACAACCTATGGTCAGACAGTTCTAAGGTATTCAAGGTCAAAATCCTCCCTATGGTCAAGGTAATCCACAATGGGGGCAATCTCAGATGCCATATGGCCAAAATCCTTACTAATAGGAATGGGATCCTCAGTTCGGACCCGCTTATCGACCTCCCATGCCTTTTAACACCCAATTGCTATTCTTGGCCACACTTGTGCTGTCATATGTATCTCGCCTTACGAATGATCCAATTCTTCATTCACCATACTCGCCTCTAGTGCCATCCAAGATACCAAGCAATTTTCCAAAGTTCGATGGGAAAGCTAAAGAAGGTCCTTAGGCCCATGTGATGACATATCACCTCTGGCACTCGTCGAACTCATACGTTGATGATTCCATTCATCTCCATCTTTTTCAACGAACCCTCATAGGTGTTGCAACCAAGTGGTACATTGAGCTGCCTCGAAGTACTTACCATGACTTTAACTCTTTAGCCATCACTTTCTTCATGCATTTTTAGTTTCCGGTTCGCTATGAAACTGGCACCTATTTTCTCACATCACTTAACAAATATATTGTGACACACATCTCCAATCACATCCATGAATGGGGGCATAGATGTTGCTCGCAATATAGCTATGGGTGGATGCATTATTGAAGATCAGGCCATTGCTCATGCTCAATACATAGATCTATTTTACCATTAGTTTGGCACTTTGTACGAGTTATTACCTAATGCTCCATGACCATCATCCTATCCTGCGGTATCAGATTCACAAGTTGTACCTCCTATCAATGGAGTTATTGGTTTAGTATCCGAAACCCCTGCTAAATCTTCTTCCAAATAGAAGTTGCTTTCAAATCATGTTCCTAATAGTTATTCCTAGAATCCACCTAGCCTTGGTAAAACCTCAAACTTCCACGCTATCCAGTCTACTGTGGTGGATAGATCCTTGAAAGATAAGAAGAAAGGTAAAGGCAAGTGTAAAGCCGATGCCCCAAAATAGGTTCCTCCCAAATCATCTGCTAGCAAATCTTGGCAACGGAAACCTAAATATCCTTTCCTCATTTACGAGGAATATCACTACACTAAGGATTCTCCTCGACGATCCAAAATTAGCTGCTTGCTCAAAGGGACCCCCACTGTCATCAAAAAGCCATTTCTGTCTCAGCAAACCCAAATGATAGACCAACCCCAATCATCTGCCTCCTCGGGATCTCAAGTGTTCATAATGAGTATGCATATTAATGTGGCTACTAGATCGAAAGATTATCAAACTCCTACTTCAATATCTAGGAAGGAGAAGGATGTTGCACCTTCTTCTTCTACACTGAGTTCTGGTCCTCTTCATATCAAACGCCCTAACCCTTATTCTTCTATCTGACCATCCTCTCGAGGTGTGCCATGGAAATCCTCGTACAATCCTGATGCTCAAGCCACTCAACACTATAATATTGTTGAGGATTTGACTCAGGTGCTATCAGCTATGTCAGCTCTCGAGGTGCTCCAAAGATGCCCATCACAGTAGAAATATTTCATGTCATCTATCAGGGGTATCGATCCCACCGATTCCAATTTGATATGTTTTGATCTAGAGAACCATGCTCTGCGCCTCCCTCATCATATTTCCTTTCTCATTCAGGTAATCATCAATGAGAAGACCATCCATAGGACTTTCATCAATGAAGGTGCTTCCACCTAAATCATGTCAACCATATGTTGGAAGGCTATTGGTTCTCTTGCTTTGAACTAGTCTCTGAACACTTTGGAAGCTTTAAATGGGAAGAATTTGCGACCCTTCAGTGTCTTACCTAACCTTGCTATCGCTCTAGAAGGAAAGACAGTGCGAGTCGAGGTAGAAATTGTTGATGCCAATCTCAATTATAATATTCTACTCGGCCGGAGTTGGACCCATGATATTCATGCTGTAGCCTCCTCCCTATTTCATGTGATTCGTTTTCCCCATCAAGGGAAGGTTGTCACTGTCAACCAACTGTCTTTCTTTTCCTATTCCTCATTGGATGACAATGTTCTATATGTCAAGCACACTGGTGCTCCCTATGAGAGTGTTGGGGCAGGTATTTTTAAATATTATACCTTAATGGGAAATTTTCCACTCCCACCTCCTCATGTTGCCTCTGTTAACATGATCTTGGTTAATTCTGATCCTTGGGTCATACCTTCACCAGATCTTGTTGATACCTGGGGCAAGGTTATGCCACTTAGTCCTGCTAAAGTCAATTACATGGAAATTGTTTTGGATTCAATTTCTACATCCTCTGATTCTATTATTTTGAAGACCTCTCTCGATGCATACTCTCAATCCCTGTGGCTTGGCACTTTCGAATCACCTAATCCCTTAGCCAAGACCTTCATTTCTGATGAAGGTATCATGGAAATCATGTCTCTCAAGGAACCACCTTGGACCGATACTCATCATCATTCCTCGTTCCAGCCTCGCCCGGTGGTCATGTCTACCGGTATCAAAAAGTTCTCTTCTCAATCACATATTGACATGTTAGTTTTTCCTAATGTGGTCAAGATCTTTCAACAGAGGGCACCTTTATCCCTTCATGGATTTAGGAGCTTTTCACCCTCCCAGAGTTTTTATCAATTGCCCATCCTTGTAATGGGGTTACCCTCCGACTTATAACCCTCCCTCACCAAGTGGGCATGGGGGCAATGCCTTATATGAGTCCTACTCTATTATTTGGCCGAGTCAATGCTTACTCGTCATGTCAATGGTAAAACTCTGGTGTTCATCTATGTTGATTGATTATCCGATTCCTAGCATGGACTCTCTCAAGAAGTACTATGCTTAGGTAATCTTGCATGGTTACTTATGTACATTAATGTGTCATTGATTTTTGTGCAGTGTGGTTTTGGGTGTTAGTTTTCAAACAGATTTCTTGTTTACTATGCTTTCCTTCCTTCACAGATGTCTGCGACTCCCCACATTGGTTTTGTTGATGGCGCTTTCTGTAGTACCCATAACCTATCATCTGCGGCATGGGCTATTTATGACCTTAACGGTGAGTTGATTGACCTTTAAGGTATCTGTCTAGGTCGCACAACTAACAACATTGCTGAATATAGTGTAGTTATCAAACTATTCTCAGAAGCCATTGCTCTTGACATTATACAGTTGGTTGTCAACCTCGATTCATAGCTTGTCATCCTTCAACTCAATGGGAAATATTCTGTCATAAACCCTCAGATATTGAGAATGTATCTTCGTATTCATCTACATATGATCATATTCGTAAGTACATGAATACATTGATAGATGCATCAACTAATTATGTGTTGGATAGACATTTACAAAACATGAGAAAATATAAGACAAACCATTTGTACCATAGTAACGAAGAGAATACAAAAATATATATATATATGGTGAGAATGTTTTATACATCAGAACCCCAAAAAAATAATATGTGTGTCCAAAATAACATCAGCAACTCGCACGCCTCATATATCCATGGCACACAGACCTAAAAAAATGTAAGTGATGGACCTAGGAACTAATCAGCATGGTGATCATGGTAGCATGATATAGCTCATGCAACATGGGTCAAAAATCGACATATGCAATCTAAGACTCCCACTGTGTGTCTCTAGTATTGACAAGGAATGTCTCCTACCCGAGCATACTCTGGGATACGATGAGTCAACCCCTCAAGGTTCCTCATGATCTCCTTCTCATTGTCACTCCCCTCCTCATAGGGAGTGACAACATCAATCAGGCGAGGGATGTGCTTAGATGTTGCATACATCCTAGTAGGCTACTCTGGTCCAACATCTACATTAACAAGAGAAATGTTATAAGCACATATATATAAAAAAAAATAAAAAAATCTCAAAATTAAAAGTGTGATTTTTTACCCTCTTCATTGAAATCCTCTCCATCTAGTAAGGACATGTTTGGATCTCCACGGAAGCCAGTGCCACTGTATGGCCAGTCCTCCATGATGATCTTCTGTCATCATAGCCATGAAAATCATGCAGGTCTGTATGGCATGTGCTGACCCCAAATGATCTTGGGCATCAAACGACTCCAGTGGGCCATCTGTGAATCATGTGGCATAGGAGGATCTACCTTTTTCAATTGATACTTGAACCATGGAACCTATTCCAAGAAAAAGGTCACGAGTAAAGATCCAAAGAAAAATTGCTTCAGATTCCCCACCTTAGCTTTGGACAGCTTGAATTTATGTTGATCTTAATGGCCTCTTCCCAGTTGAAGATTGTATGTGTTGTATAGTCGATAACATACAAGAACTTCGACTTGTTGGTCTCATGTTCCGCCTGGGACCCCGCCACTCTGTTGATGGTCAACAAAGGCACTCTCAAAGTCAAACCTCGAACACTGGAAATCTCAATCTTCCCACTCTTGGATTTTAGGGCCTCAGGGAAGTGTTCAATAAGAAATGAAGATGTGCTTTCCCCAATCGGTCATGACCCATACAAGTTGACTGGTTCCCCCCTTATATATCTAAAGTTTCCAACTCCAGCTCCTGGTCAACAATGACAAATATTTCCCAATTTATCTCCCAAAGACTAATCAAGTACCGAAGCAACTCAAGTTGG
Source organism: Pinus taeda (assembly GCA_000404065.3). NCBI lineage: Eukaryota > Viridiplantae > Streptophyta > Pinopsida > Pinales > Pinaceae > Pinus > Pinus taeda. Next base: position 50,553 of record APFE031546678.1, on the reverse strand, counting down.
GCCAATATCCCAAGCTTCAGAAAGAATTTGAGGATCCCACAAGCCCTCTGATGCAGTGGAGACATTAGTTTAATAAAAAACCCATAATGGATCTTTAAATCCACAATCACCCCTCTTCTCTATCAGAACCCAACTCCTTTCAAAACATTGGTTTTCCCCCTTTCAAGATCAAAATTACCCTTCAACTATTAGAACTGTGCTTTAATCCTTTTTGGAACCCCAAACTATTGAAAAAGGCTTAAAGAATTATTTTCCGCCTTTATAAGCAAACATATGGATTATCACCATAGATTCAGATCTAACCGATTGAATGATCAGGATCCAATTGTTGTATCGGTAGTCGATAGGCATAAGACTCGATTATCGGTGCTATTCCATAGTCCTGATGCGATATCATTATCGCTATCAGCGATATGTAATGGCTCTTAACAATATATATAAACCTGCTCTGATATGTTGATGTGATACCAATCAGTGATCGCGAGTCGCAAGGGTTCGACCACTCCACTTAAGCGATGTGACAGCACTCGCCAGACCCGATAACACTCAATATTCAATTATATAAACTTTCAAATCCACCCTTTCGAATCTGCTAAGGGTTTTAGCATGATTTCCTTTGTAATTCCTTTTGTGATGTGCTATGGGAAATACAAACATGCCTGATGCGATGGGGTTCCACGAACCCGATATCGATAAAACTTCCACCTATAATAGTTGAATTCTGGATCTCTATTTAAACTATGTTTTAGCCTGATACTTAGTGTGTTTGGTTATTTGGCCTGTGAAAATTAGAATGATGCAATGCACACACTCAACGATCCTATAACACCATGTCTCCATTAAAAGGCATCAATCACACAAGGATAACATCATTAACATCGGAAACATAAAAATTCATGCATTTGAAAGCCTCCACGGGCTGGTTATAACATTATGCCCACAACATTGTTTTATTACAAACAAAACAATACAGAGTCTTGGCCTGAGGCCAGATTACACAAGGGAAAGACCTCTGTCTCACAACTGCATTCCCAAACTCACTATATGCCCTCGTTCCACTCCGCAATCCTCTCTAATCTCTTGCTTATTACATTCTTCCCTTTTTATCAATCAAATAATTCCTCTAACAATATCTAACAACAATCTTCAATTCTCAAGAGATCTAACAACAAATCCTCTATTTCTTAGCTCTCCCTCACACCTATGCAAACAACTCTATCTCTAAATCTAAAATAAGATAGTCTCAACTTATTACAATAATGAATTATAACAACTCATTTGAGAGATCCAACCCTCTTAGTAATAACTAGTTTTGACCCAACAGTCAATGAATTTCAACCTGTTTAACCACAACATGTGAACAAGTTTTCACATTGTTGACTAATCCCGATGCTTCTACATCAGACTCCCAAGTAAGAAAAGACTTGTTCTTCAAGCTATCAATACTTACTCCATATTTCTATAGTTCAGCTACTATCAACCAACTGGAATCTTCCATTGGCTGCTCCTTTCACTTGACTAGATACTGGAAATATGTCTTCCCTCTAGTTTTCTTGTATATTCTTTGATCCAAGATAGTTTCAAGTTCTTTCTTGACTACTTTTGGTACCTGTTCCTCCCAATTCACAGTTTCAACTTCATCACCTGTCTCTTCTTTATGCAACATTGTTTCTGCCTGTCTGAATGGATATAAGTATGCAACATTAAAAATGGGGGATATGCCAATCCCTTCTGGTAACTCAATCTCATATGCATTGGCTGAAAATTTCCTTTTAATTCTACAAGGTCCTATCTTCTTCATTTTCAACTTGTTATAAGTTTTAGTAGGAAATATATCTTTCCTTAAATATGCCATGACTAAATCTCCTACTTGGAACTCCTTTTCTCTTCTTTTTATATCTTCTCCCTTCTTGTATTTGTTGTTGTTCTCTTGCAATTTATCTTTGACTTCTTCCTATAATCTTTCCATATGTTCGGAAATATCTTCAGCATTTGCACTCCTAGCATCGTATTTTCCCAAATCTCTAAGCTCATACACTTCTCTCGGATTCATTCCAAAGACAATATGAAATGGAATCATTTCAGTGCTTCGGTTTGATGTATCATTGTAATCGAACTTAGCTTGAGCTAATGCCAAATCCCACTGTTTGGGATTCTGATATACTAAACTCCTTAGTATATTTCCCAAGCTCCTGTTCACTACTTCAGGTTGTGCATCTATCTGAGGATGGTATGCTGAACTAAAACTGAGGTTAGTTCTCAGTTTCTTCCAAAATGTCCTCTAGAAATGCCCTACGAACTTGGTGTCATGGTCAAATACAATCCTTATAGGTAAAACATGTAACCTTACAATCTATGAAAAGAATAAATTAGGTATGTGGGTTGCATCACTAGTTTTCCTACGAGCAATAAAATGTGCCATTTTAAAAAACCTATCTACTACAACATAAATAGAATCATTTCCTCTCTGAGTTTTAGGCAATCCTGAAACAAATTCCATGCTAATTCCATCCCACGGTCGATCTAGTATGGGCAATGGCTGATACAGTCCTGTATTCTAACACCTTCCTTTGGCATACTGACATACCCTACATTTTTCAACAAACTTTTTAACATCAGTTTGCATTTTAGGCCAGTAATAAAATGCATTCACCTGAGCAAAGGTTTTATCTTGTCCAAAATGACCAGATAACCCTCCACTATGTTTCTCCTTGATTATGTTCTCCCTCATGGAACATTTGGAATACATAACTTGTTGCTTTTAAATAACAGACCTCCTTGAATGAGGCAGTCCATCCACTGACTTCCGTTATGGCTCATTGGATTTTGAACTGTTGTGAAGATGTCTCTAAAATCCTCATCATCCTTTTACATCTCTATCATTTTCTCAAAAACTACAACACCCACTTTAAACTCTTGCAAAAGAAAATTTACCTTGCTCAATGCATCTGCTACTTTATTAGACTTACCACTCTTATGCTTTATTACAAAAGTGAAACTTTGTAGAAATTCTACCCATTTGGAATGCTTCTAATTTATCTTTGGCTAGTTATTAATAAACTGTAAAGCATGATTTTCTAAATATAATATGAATTCTTTAGGCAGCAAGTAATGCCTCCACTTTCTCAATGCCTACACAATAGTATAAAACTCCTTTTCATAAGAAGAATATTTATTCTTTGCATCATTTAGTTTCTCGCTGAAATATGTTATTGGCCTTTGCTCTTGACTCAGTGCCACAACAACTGCTACTCCACTTGCATCTATTTCTACTTGAAAGACTTTCTCAAAATTAGGCAATGTTAGGATTGGCTCTTTTGTTATCTTCTTCTCCAACAAATTATAGTTTCTATCTGCTGATTCTATCCATCGAAATGGTTGATTGAATTCCTTGATTGTCTTAAGGATTGGTGCACAAACTTTACTAAACCCTCTTATAAACTTTCTATAAAAACTAGCAAGTCAATGGAAGCTTCTTACCTCAAATATGCTTTTGGGAGTAGGCCAGTTCTAGATTTCTATACCTTGTCTGGATCCATCTTCAGGCCCTCCGTGGAAACTACAAATCCCAAGTACACTAGCTCCTCTTTCATGAAACTACACTTCTTCAAATTGATTACTAGTTTCTCCTTCTATAGAGTTCTCACAACCAACTTGAGATGTTTTAAATGCTCCTCTTTACTTTTACAAAAAATCAGAATATCATCAAGGTAAACAATGACAAATTTACCTACATACTCATTCAAGACCTTGTTCATTAGTCTCATGAATGTGCTAGGTGCATTAGTAAGCCCAAAAGGCATCACTAACCACTCATACAGTCCACTATTTGTTTTGAAGGCAATTTTCCATTCATTGCCTTCCCTAATCCTTATCTGATGATACTCACTCTTCAAATCTATCTTAGTAAAGTATCTAGATCAGCTTAAATAGTCCATTAAATCATCCATTCTAGGCAAAGGAAATATGTACCTGATCGTTATCTTGTTGATAGCTCAGGAATCTGTGCACATGCACCATTCTCCTCCCTTCTTCGAACTAAGTACCGTTGGCACAGCACACAGGCTCAGACTCTCTCTGATCAGCCCCTTATCCATCAGTTCCTATACTGGCATTGCAACTTCAATGTTTTCCTGAGGAGTTAGTCTATATGCAACTTTATTAGGTAGACTTGCCACTAGTATTAAGTCAATATGGTGGCTAACACTTCTAACCAGTGGTAATACATTCAGTAATTCATCCACAATGATATCCATAAAATTATCTAACACGACTTTAATTTCTTCAGGAAAATCATTTAAATTTGTGGATGTTAAGATTACCTTCGGCCTCCTTATGATTGCAAAGTGCAACTCCTCACTTTTGTCAACCTCTTGTAGCAATTATTTACCACTTATCAACATGATACTCTTTTCAACCAATCCTTTGTCAATGTCATTCTTCAATGGAAATAACGTGTGCTTGTTTCCATCCTTCTCTATGGTATATGTGTTCCTTCTCCTATCATGAATCACTTTCTCTTCAAATTGCCATGGTCTCCCCAATAATATATGACATACATCCATGGGCATTATTTCACATAGGATTACATCTTTGTATGTACCTATTTGCATCTCAAAATTGCACTATTTTGTCACAATGACTTGATGGCCCTTCTACAACCAAGACACTCTGTAGGGTGCAGGATGTACTATCTTCACTAACCCAAGCTTTTCCACCATCTCTTTGGACACAAGGTTATCAGTACTTCCACTGTCTATGATTACCTTACAGCACCTACCCTTTGATTTACAGGTGGTTCTGAACAAGTTCTTCCTTTATGCAGGTTCTCCAGTTTCCTTCTCTGCTCTAAGCAAAGTTCTTCTAAATAATAGTGATTCACCTTCTTCAGGTGGTTCTTCTTTCTCCAAAAGTTGAGGTGGTTCTCGATTTGCCTCAGCCACATTTGCACCCCTTTCGCTTACCAATTTGTTATGAGGACAACCCCATGACATGTGTCCCCATTCTCCATAGGTATAACACCTAACATCTCTTCCTCACCCTCTTCCTCTGGGCACAAATCTTCCTCTACTAGATTCACCCCTCTGTGGTGATCTGCCACTTGAACTTCCTGCTTCATGCTGATGTTATGTTGCTCTAGATCTAGCAGCTCCTCTACCTCTCACTAAGATCTTTCCTCTATTCCTTTGACTTTGTTTCCTCAATATCTTATCCTATGCCTTCAGACTTGATTGATAGGCATCCTCACTAGTTTTCAGTCTTAACAAGCTAATCTCATCTTATATCTCATACCTTAACCCATTTATATATCTAGCTATCTTTTCCACATCATATTCTACATGCCCTACTCTAATACTTAATCTATAGAATTCTTCTGTATACTCCTTAACAAACATTCCTTTCTGCTTCAAATTTTGCACTTGTTTAAAAAGATTCAAGTGATAGTCTTTAGGCAAAAAATTTGCTTTCAATTTGCTTACCATTTTATCCCATTACTTGATCTTAGATTTCCCTTTCCCTATTCTTGATGTTTGTACCTTGTCCCACCAGATTGCTGCATGACCCTTCAATCTGGTGACTACAAACTTCACCGTCTTATTCTCCTCAACCTCTTCATAGTCAAAGTATTGATCTATGGATCTGATCCAATCTATAAGCTCCTCCTCATTCAGACTCCCTTCATACATAGGGATCTCCATCTTGGGTTTGCTTCATACTTTTGCCAGCATCTTGAGGACTTTGGTAGTTTCAGTGTCTTCTTCTACTTCTCCCACACCTGCAGTAGATTCTTCTGAAGAACTCTCACCTCCTTCATCAAGTTCTCTTCTTTGGGCTGTCTCGATTGTCTCCATTCATGCACGTAAACTCCGTACCTCTTCTAATAGAATTGCATTTGGTTATGGTATTCCTTGACCAATTCCTTTCCTCAGTGGCATCTTCGCTACAAACACCTCTTTCTTCCGCTTTGATACCAAAATTGATACAGTGGAAATAGTGGTTTAATAAAAACCCACAATGGATCTCTAAACCCACAATCACCCCTCTTCTCTATTAGAACCCAACTTCTTTGAAAATAATGATTTCCACATTTCGGGATCAAAAAGACACTTCAACTATTAGAACTGCACTTTAATCCTTCTCAGGACCCCAAACCTTTGGAAAAAGCTTAAAGAATTCTTTTCCGCCTTTATAAGCAAACATATGGATTATCACCATAGATCCAGATCTAACCAATTGGACAGTCAGGATCCAATCACTGTATCGGTGATCGACAGGCACAAGTATCCACTATTAGCGCTATTCCATAGTCCTGGTGCAATATCGCTATCACTATCGACGATATGTAATGCTCTTAACAATATATATAAACCTGCTCTGATATGTCGATGCGATACCAATCGACGATCGCGAGTCACAAGGGTTGGACCACTCCACTAAAGCAATGCGATGCTGCCTATCGGACTTGATAACACTAAACATTCAATTGTAAACTTTCAAATCCACCCTTTCGTACCCGCTAAGGGTTTTAGCGTGATTGCCTTTGTAATGCATTTTGTGATGCAATATGGGAAATACACACAGGCTTGACACAATGGGGTTCCCCGGACCCGATATCAATAAAACTTCTGTCTATAATAGTTGTAGTCCATATCTATGTTTAAATTGTGTGTTAGCCCAATACTTAGAGTATTTGTTTATTTGGCCCGCGGAAACCAGAATGATTCAATGTGCTCGCTCAACAATCCTCTCACACTAGGTCACCATTAAAAGGCGTGAAACGCACAGGGATAGTATCACTAACATCCAAAACATAAAAAACCATGTATTGAAAGCCTCCACTGGATATTTATAACATTATGCCCACAACATTGTTTTATTACAAACAAAACAATACAGAGCCTTGGCCTGAGGCTAGATTACACAGGGAAAAGACCTTTGTCTCACAAATGCATTCCCAAACTCACTCTATGCCCTCGTTCCACTCGACAATCCTCTCTAATCTCTCGCTTATTGCAATTTTCCCTTTTTATCAATCAAACAATTCCTCTAACAATATCTAACAACAATCTTCTATTCTCAAGAGGTCTAACAACAAATCCTCTACTTCTTAGATCTCCCTCACACCTATGCAAACAAATCTTTCTCTAAATCTAAAATAAGATAGTCTTAACTTATTAAAATAATGAATTATAACAACTCATTTGAGAGATCCAACCCTCACAGTAAAAACTAGTTTTGACCCAATAGTCAATGAATTTCAACCTATTTAGCCATAACATGTGAACAAGTTTTCACATTGTTGGCTAATCTCAATGCTCCTACATCACCCTCAAATATTCTAGGCAATTTGGATCATTCAGTGCCTAGGTGTTGACATCCTCAATTCTCGTTCTTTCCAGTCCACCATTTCTAGTGATTCTTTCCTACAAAAACCATTAATTTGAGTCAACAATCATGCTTGATCCATAAAATCCAAGTTTTAATGGTGATTTTTTTAGGAAATAGGGTTTTCTCCTATTCATGATGCTAAGCCACCTGTTTTAAAAATAGTTCGGCCGATAGTGCAACTGGCTTTGCTAATCATCCTCGGCTGGCGTGATTCTGTTCCCAGAAGTCGTTTTGACCGAGGGAAATTTTTTTTTTGCAAAATCCCCTCATAAAACCAAAAAAATTGTTAATAACAGGAATAAAGGACATGAAAATGGAGCTCAGGGCTTTGCCTCTTACCTGTAATTGGCGGCTCGACGATTGACCTCCCAGATCTCCTGCAATCTACTCCAGAACAATTAGGGAAAAAGGGAGTTAAAAAGTTTTCACACTGAGGTAAAATGGTAAATGGTAAAAATATATTTAATTTTCTCCTTTTTATTGACTTTTTCATGAAAATATTAGGTTTTTGTAAAACGTTTAACCTATTTTGCCTCAAGAACTAGATAATACACTTTATCTTTTTGTGCAGCGACAGGTGATGGATGTTCAACGATGATGACGAGTCATGTTTCAACTCTTTTCTCAACTCATTAAGCTCATATGAAAATATTGCCAAGCGTGTTTCCCTTTTGATTTGTAAAAGAGAATAAAATGGGGGGTCCGCTTTCAAGCTCTTTTCCAACCCTTTAAAAGTGAAAAGATGCTTGAGCCCTTGTCATTTCTAACTTGTTAATGGATGCGAAACATTGTGCACCTAGTATAAGTTTGCCCCTTTTTCGGGCTGGGAGGCACTATTTACAAAAAAAGTACTCCTTGACTGAAATGGTCAAGCGGTTCTCTCAAGTATCATTTTCTACCTTTTTGGGCTCGAGAGACACAAATGTACGAAAGGGGACCATGTGGAGTTTTCTTTTACGTTTCTTTTTCAAACTCTCTAAACATGAAAAATATACCGAGTTACACCTTTGTCAGACTCATTAAAATATTAAATATTGGATTCGTCACCATGATGAACATGAGCATCTCCTTCCTAGGGCTCGTTAACCTTACTAGGTCATATTCGTCCAAAGGATGAACTTACAGTGCAAGCATGTCCTATCCCCTTCAAGGTTACGATTAAAAATAATTGGGGTACTTGCCAGAAATGGTCGGGGGAAATTTGGAAATCTAATGAGTTATGTCGATAGCTCACTCTTGAACATGACACTTTCTGCTTTGTTTTAGGTTGGGATATCCTCCTTTGAATCGTTGACCATCCCTGGGTTGGGTCGTTCATTTTATCCTTCTATTTGATCTTTTCCATATCATCATGAACACCAATCCTATGGATCCAAAAGCTGCCAAACTTCCAGTTGTGTCATCGATATGTGCAAGAGTTTTCCTTCTCTAGTTAAACTTACCTCTGATTCTATATATCGCCCAAAATAATTTTTCATCCTCTCGTCCTCTGTCGATGATGTGGGAAACATTATTTCCCTCCTTCAACATGCTCATTTCCCATCCACTTCAGCTCATTATCTGGGAAGTTTACTGAGAGACTCTCTTCCAGTACCTTAGATCTTACATGTCGTAATGGCAAGTTCTTCACACACGATGACAATTTCACATCATTGGCTTTCGATCGAGTGATTTCATGGGTGTTCGACTTTAGTTCCTCTATTCACATTCCATGGATTGTGCTGATAGTACCTTGAGGACCATTGTCATTATTGGTGGTTTCTCTCATGCTTGTTAATAGTTTACATCATTGACTAGTAATCAAGTGACTTTCTAGCATGTTCAATGTCAACACATCTATTCACATGTTATAATTTGTGCTTTGATCAGGTCATGTTGGAGCACAAGACCTTGGACTTAGGTCACAAAAGTCCAAGTTGCGAAGTGATGTGACATGGTTATGTTGATATGCACATCTCTTTCAAATGGATGGCTGTGACCATACCATGAGTTATCAAATGTGATCCTTCTCATTATTGGATGGCTACAACCATACATTGGTTTCATTATGATCCTCATTGACATATGGTTGCGCCCATACCTGGATCCAGTTACATGATCATTCTCTAGATGGTTGCATCCATGCCTAGATTCATGTATCATTTTATAGATTTCTCATTTATGTATATGTATATTTTCTTTCTTACAGGTTTTTTGATGGTAGACTACATTTCCCTGCACTGATTCATAAAGCATTTCATCCCTCACTCTAGTTCAGCCTTCACACTTTAGGGGGCATCTGTTACACAACATTTTGTCACTGTCCCTATACTCCTTGTTCCTTGATCTTGAAGGACCTCTACATTGAACCCTACATGATTTCCCTTCATGAAGAAACCTCCATTGTGTCCCTCTTCATGAGAAGATCAATTCCCTTTTGTACCATTTCCCCTTGAAGTTCTATTTTTCCCATTTTACAAGATCGACGCTAATGGCCCTTGTATTCCCAATATCAATGTGTAGAGATTAACATTGTCCCTAGTGTTAACTTAAGTGATTGAGCTGTGTTCCAGTCACATCGGTCTTGTTATGGAACGTTTGTTAAATTAAGAGTTGAAGTTGCCAGCTCTAGAAGCTTCGTAACGAAAGTCTAGTAAAACGTTTGGCCAAATGGGGTTGAGGATATTAGTTTAGAATCCTTTCCCCTATAATGATGGAACTACATCAAAGGATAAGACCTTCTCTCATGAGAAGAGGATTCATCTCCCATCCATTCATCTTATATAAACCTCCCTTCTTCCCAAGCACAAGCTAGTGTTAATGTTGGTGTGCTAGTGCTATTTTGGTTTGCAGTAAATAGCAAACTATTCATAGTTGTAGCTCTTTATTTGTGTGAGGAAAAGTGTGATTTTGGTTTGGAGTGAAGCCTAAAGGAAACACCTTAAAACTATTGTTGATTGAGACCATCATGGAATGCTAGTAGAAGTGTGTGGGAACCTGGTTTTTTCGGAGGAGAACAAAAATGCCAAGACAATGGTTGTAATCTCTTCTTGATTCAATATATATTCAATTATTGATTTATTTTCTACATGATGTGTCATCTTACATGTTCATGGCTTAATGTTTCTTGACTTGTTAAGTAGGTTATATTACAATTTCTCTATTATCACGGTTGTTGTTTGTTGTTGTTTACTTGTTTTAGGTGTTTGAAGAAGAAAGTGATAGATAGCCAAAGCAAGCAAGCAAGGACATCATCAAATGGGATAAACGTACTAAGAGGTAGGCCCTCTTAATTGGTTCTAACATAAGGAAATATTCCATATAATGTATTAGTTGTGGCTAGACCCATTATCGGGCTAGAGGAATTGTTTGTGTCTGCACTCATAATTTTACTTCACCACATGTACTCACTAGAATAATAGAAAGGCACATACGATATATACCCCTATGCCATATACCTCTCATGTGTTTCCCTCTATTGAACAAAAACTTTCAATTTCTTCATGTACCTCTCTAAGAAGAGCATCCAATGTCAAGAAACCACACCAACTAGTTCAACCCCATATACTAGGTGAATTAGAAGATGAACCTGGAAGTCCATGAAACTTGTCAGTATTTCCTTCTCAAACATACAAACAAACTTAGATATATCTTGACTCCACCATGGAATTTTATCCATATGTGATCCAGTACAAATGCAGATAATTTAGATATGGCATGTCATAGGTCTTGGGGGAAATCATGGTTCACGCACTCATGCACAAGAAGAGGATAATGAAACTGTGTAGTAAATAGTACATCATACAAGAATTAATTATAAAAATATCCCATTTCATAATTTTAATAGAAATAAAAATAATAAAATCATGTTTTTGAAATACGTACTCTTAGAAGGTTTAAATGGTCATGTGATTTCAACCCTGAAAATGGTCTTCCACAGTGAAGCAATGTCATAGTGAAGACCCATATAAAGAAGGTATGCTCACACTAATTATAACTTTGTTATGAAACCAGGTCAAAAAGAGATAGAAAAGAAAGACCAACACCTTAGAAATCAGCCTCTTCGAGGGGGAAACCTCCTTTACATTACACAAATGAAAAATTCTTGGATGATACAAATGAAAAAGCCCCCTTTCTATATATAGGAGTCTAAGGGGTCACAATTTAATCAAAGCCAACATACCAATAATAATATAAGGGCACAACAATAACAATAGTGGCCTTCTACGGGGTACAATAATAAAAATATGGGGACAATAGGGATACAACAATAACAATAAGGGCTACAATGACAATATTAATGGGGGAATCACTAGTATTATAGGGACCTAACATGCCCCTCTCCTTCAAAAAAGTGTTGTCCTCAACACTTGAGTATTTCTGAATGATTTTGTACAAAATTCTCATCCTCCCATGTGGAATCTTTAGCGGGTAAGTTCTTCCACTTGACAAGATACTCTGAAATTGATCGATTTCGTAGCTATCAAGTTCTTGTTTCCATGAGTGCTTCAGGTTCCAATATGATTTTTCCTTCCTTGTCAAGTTCTGGTAATGTTGTTTGAACTGGGAGCTTGACACATGGAAAACTGAGTACACTTGGGAAGTTGCAGGAAGCTCCAATT
>APFE031546663.1:9090-24356 GCA_000404065.3 Pinus taeda | reverse complement strand
AAAGTAAAGGTGCCTGAAAATAATAATAATCAACAACCACAATAGCAGCAACCACCACAATAGCAACAAGCACCCCAGACACCTGAAAGCGGTGTTAGAAGATCTACCAGGATAAGTAGACCCCCTGAACGATACTCTCCTTCATTATATTATTTATTGTTGACTGATTCCAGTGAACCTGAATGTTATGAAGAAGCAATGCAGGTTGAAAGCAGGAAGAAGTGGGAGGTAGCCATGGAAGAAGAGATGGACTCCTTAATGCATAACCAAACTTAGGACTTAGTCAGGTTTCCTACATGTAAAACTACATTGCAAAATAAATGGGTTTATAGGCTGAAGGAAGAAGATGGAGGAAAACAGAGGTACAAAGCTAGACTTGTGGTGAAGGGGTGTCACGCGGAATGAGTCGATCTTGCGGACAAGATAGACCTTCCTAGAATATAATGAAGACCTAATGACAAACTAACCAACCAGACACCATCTTTCTCTAAATGCGCTTTATAAATAATGACAAACAAATGTGTTTTAAGGCCTACCTCATGTCCAACGCAAGTTTGGAGATACCTTCACTCCTTTGATCCAAGTAAGTTCCTTTGTCGCAAACCTGCAAGCACAAACAAGGCAAACAATTAAATAACACCTGAATAACCAATATTATAAAACATATTTAACATGAAAGTCAAGGAGTCCATGAAAAAAATAACATGAGATACTTGTTGATAAAAATGAGCTTGATTGTAGTAATTCAAAAGAAGAAGAACTTTACAACCTTTGCCTTGACGCTGTACAAGCTCCTCCCAGGGTCCAACAAGACGTCTCCTCTACTTTGACAAGCTTCTCTCACTCCCCAAAGAAGCCAAAAAGGTATGTGATCTCTCCTCTTAAGCTCAAATAGGAAGTCTTGATTTCACCACCATTCACCCTCAAAAATGTTCAGCTTCTAACCTCTCTAGCCACTAACCCAATGCCTCAATCTATAGTGCAATGGAGGGCAATTACTAGGTCCTCCTTCAAAGGGATAGAATCCTCTTCAAAGGGATAGATCCTCCTAACAAGGGATTAGCTCCTTCTCTTTTGGGATGCATGAACCACTTTCGAGTGAACAATCCACGTCAAAATTCCTTCTAGAAACATCTAGAATTAACCCAAAGTGAGTTTTTTAAGATAAAAATTGTGCCTTTTGACTTTCACAAGGGTACGCATCCTCCCCTTTACATACAGAGCATATAAGTACGCAGGTATTCTAAACAAAAGGTGCAGGCCCCGCAGGAAAAAGTGAGAGAAAGTGCGGAACCAGAGTTACATTACTTTTTTGATGTCTTTCTCTCATTTCCAAAGCTTGTTTTGAAGAGCTGAGGTCTGAGACTTGCTTGGGAGGCTGGTATAGGTGGTGATAGACCCATACCGACTGCAAATAATCAAGGTGACAATATTTTTGTATAACAGGTTCCACCAATCATTTTTTTTCCTGAGATAAGCCTCCAAGCTAACTTTCCATCCATTGTGACATTCATAGTAAAGATGTATTTGTGCCTAGCCCCCATGGGTTTTTAGAGTGTGTACCACAACCCATTAATTAAATGAAATCTTTTGGAGATTGATTTCCTTCCTTCTATGAGAAGGGAATATCTAATTCCTTTAGGATGTAGTAGAGTAGTGAATTGATGAAAAAGAAAAGTAGAAAGGATAGATTGGATTAAGATAACTCTTCGAGTTGGATTTAGCCATTGCACTCCCCACTGAGAAAAATTTGATTTAAATTTGTCAAGTAACAAAATCTAGGAAGAATGAGGGAAGGGATTTAGTGAAATGGGGATCCCCAAATAATAGAATGAGACCAAGACTCTAGAATCAGAAATCCTAACAAGCAAGTCAAGAGTCTTTGTAAATTAGGACTAATATTTAATGAGTAGATAAATCATTTAGTTCCATCAATTAAAATCCCTTGAGGTTACAAATTTTTTTCCAGTACCAGTATGAAATGATCTACAATGGCCTCTAAGGCTCCCCACAACAACAAAGTGTCATTAGAAAATTGAGAGAGACTTAAGACTCTTTACCCTTCTTGTGAATTTGATCCTTGGTAAGGTCCCTACTCTCCTTTATTTCTCTAGCTTTTTGCTCAAATAACATGCCATAATAATATACAACAAAAATGATAAGGGACATCCATATCTTATCCCACAAGTGGCCTTGAAGAAACCCATCAATCTACCATTGAGTAATGGGGATATCCAAGGTCCTTCAATGCAATTTACTATTCGACTAATAAACTTTTTGTCAAAACCAAGTTTCTTTAGAATAGAAAATAGGAAGCAGTGTCTTAATCTGTCGAAGACATTATCCATGTCTAACTTGATGACTATTCCCTTTTTTCTCTCGATTTTGCTTGAGTAAATAGCGTTTTACAACAAAATGGTGTAATTCACTATTTGTATTTTACTTACAAAACCTCCTTAATTTTCTGAAAGTAACTTAGGTAACATCTTAAGGTGAGATGCAATAATTTTTGACAATTTTATAAGAAACATTACAATGAGAAATAGGTTGAAACCTGGAAAAGGAAGAGGGCTTGACCTCTTTTGGTACTAAGATGAGAAAGGTGGAGTTGATCCCTCCTCCCATCTTGGAGTCGCAAAACACATAAAAATTCATCTTACATAAATGGACTTTGATAATATTCTGGTAGCACTAGTAGAAGTGAGTTGAAAACCCATCCAGAGCAGGAGTTGAAAACCCGTCTAGAGCAGGAGCTTTACTTGGGATAAAATATTTTAGAACCATCCATATTTCCTCTTTTGTAATTGGCTTTAGTAATAACTCATTTTCCTTTTGAGTGACTAGAAGAGGGATATTTTCCAACATTTATTCCTCAAACTGAGGAAGAGGGGGACTTTGTTCAAAATATGAGTTTTTGTGGTGTGGTTAAGCTTCCTCGTTCATACTATCAAAGGAGGAAATTTATTTCCCTTCTACTGAAATTTATTTAACATTATTTTTCCATAGCCTCATTTTTGCTTTCTTATGGACTTTTTTTGTATTTGTTCACTTGTCTTGAGCCATAGACTTCTAGATTTAAGCCTCCACATTTATTCCTCTGCTTCCAAGGTGAAATGGTAAGATTAAATTGTAATTTTTTCCTCCATTAAAATCTCCATGGAGAGAGGGTTTAGCTACATTTTTTGATTAATTGCTTCAAGATATGATTTGAGCAATATTGCCTCTCTAACTTTATAATTTTCTTTTTCCCACGCTTTTAGGGTTTCTTTAATCTTCCACTCATTGACATAGATAAGGGACCCAATAACCCAAATGCTCCAAGACTTGGAGATAATATCAGAGAGGCCTTCTAAATGGATACAAAGATGATTGAATTGAAAAGCAAGAGTGCCATGATCCATTTAGTTCGTGAAGTTATAAAACAATGGGGTTATGGTCAAAACTTCCTTAAGACAATGATATGGAGGATAGATAGAAATGCTAAACCAAAATTTATCTACCTACTAGAAACCTATCCAACCTCGCATGATGTTCCCTAGTCCAACTCTCTAATTGTTTCACGTCAATTTGTTTTTTATTAGTTTTATATCTAGCAAGTAAATATGTGTTGTTAGATTTTCCATTTGTTCTCTAGATGGATCATTGACTTGTGATACGCCTTTTTTCTCCCATAGATGCAAAATGGTATTAAAATCATCCCCAAAAATGAGAGTGGAGGATTGATTTAGATCACCCTTACTATGAAGAGAATTATAACGAATTAAGTTGTATTGATAAGAAACTGACGTATAGGCATTAATAATAGAAAACACTTTTTGTGAAGGAAAATGGAGAACGTTTAGCACTACACAATGTGGAAATTTCCATTCTTAAAACTTCTTAAATATTGTATGCTCCCAAAGAATGCAAACTCCTCGTGAAACACCATATGAGCTTGTTGTTGAGGCTTCTCTACCTCTCCATACACTTTTCCTTTACTCAAAATTTTCTCCTCTTTCATTTTAGTCTCCTAGAGTAGAAAAATTAGGGGTTTTTCTTCTCTAATCAGAGTTTTTAATTATGATATTCATTTTTCATTCCCTAGTCCTCTAAAGTTCTAGGATGTCGAAAAATGCAACAAGAAAATCCTAATTTAATTTTGTCCTTAAATTAAATTAGGAATTAAAGTCTCATAACAACTTGTAATAGTTAACTAAGTTAATTTGACTTAGTTGGCTAAGTTAATTCGAGGGAGTATATCTAGAGTCATGTAGAGTGGTTCCTAAATTTTAGGGGAATTAGTGGGAGATCCAATAGTGGGGTGTAACCAACACTGCTGAACCAATAAACTGAAAATTTACTCATAATTAACTCTTGCATGTCAGATTAGAGAAAGACCCAGTTGATATTGGAGTTCAGGGACAATGTACTATCAGTTGTAAAATCACCTAAATTAAACTGACGGTGCATGCAATTAGAGGAAGGCCTATGATGGATTACACAGTTATGGATGAGGAATTTCCCAATTAAATATGGGCTAATTACCTAGGAATCTACGCAAGGAAATAGGAGCTTGGCAGGCAACAAATTTGGCTAAGTATTGGTTGGAGCTTATTTTTGAAACAATGAGATAGATTGAGATAGTGAAAATATTGCTCGGGCTTGAGCAAAGCATTGTAATATTCTCATATTTTCTGATTAATGAAATATATAGATAACATGGGTTTTTAGCTGTAGCTTTCCCCAGAAATTATTGTGTTATGTGTGATTGAATTCTTTCTCTTTTATGCTTCATGATTTCATCGATCATTTATTGTTTCTGCTGATGAGAAGAGTAGATTCAAGTCAATTGTTTTAGCATATTGCAATCTGCAATTTGAATCTAAAAGAAATTTCTACATGGTATCAAAGCTGAAATCACTATAGAAGAGGAGAATATGAGTTTTTCTTTTGCAGGAGAAATCGAATTTGTAGTATCATACATGAGAGCCAACATGATGTCGTTCTACAGATTGAGACACGAATATGCCCTTGAGGGTAGTTCGAAATATATTGCTTAGAAGGATAGGATGGAGGTAGTGTTGGAGGACAACGAGCTTAAGGAATTCATAGACAAAGATATTCCTAAGCCAGCTAATGCTCAGGATCTGATAGAGTGGAGAAAGTGTGTGGCAAAGGTGATAAGGATTATCCTAGAAGGAGTTCGAGACCATATTGTCTCAAACCTCCATGGTAAGGAGACTCCATTTGCAATGTGGAAGGCCTTGATGGACTTGTTTCAAAACAACAGTGACCACTTGAAGTTGGAATTGGGGGCAAGCTCAGGAAGATCAAGATGGAGAAGGGCGACACAATACCCAAGTACTTGACCAAGTTCACCCAATGTCGGGATGAGCTTGGAAGTGTCAATTTTATAGTTGCTGAAGACGATATGGTGAGCCTAGCACTTCTAGGACTTCCCAAGATCTATCACAACTACCAAGGCTCAATTAATGGGATGGATAAGCTACTAGAGTAAGAGCATTTGTTGTCTGTCTTGGTACAAGAAGATATTCGGCGGAACACCAGATATGGGACCTCATCTAAAGAAGTGGAAGAGGACTTTGCATTAGTCATAAAAGAAAATAAATCCAAGGGAAAGCAGTCGCAAGGCGAGGAGGGCAAAAAGAATAAGGAATTGTCAAACATCAAGTGTTTTCACTGCCACGAGTTCGGGCACTATGCCACGAAAATTCCCACAGAAGAAAGCAAGCAAGAACGAGCCTACAATAGCAGCAACAGGTGAAGCTTTAGCTTCACAATTCAAACTTGATTTCACTCCCATTGCATGCATGAAAAGCACTATAATGGGAAGCATGTGGTATCTCGACAGTAGTGCCTTGTTCCATATGACAGGGAATAAAGATCTCTTCAGTGGTTTGGAGGAGAAAGACCTCAAGCAGAACATAGAGTTTGGAGACGATGGGAGATATAGCACAACTGACGTTGATAATGTTACTTTTCAAAGGGAGTTTGGCTCGCCTCTTAGAATCACAGATGTGATGTATGTTCTAGGACTAAAGAAGAATATTGTTTCTGTTGCGGTATTGGAAGACCATGGCTACGATGTGATTTTTAGCAAAGGAAAGGTTTTCCTTAGACACATCACCATGGGACAAGTGAAACATATCGATGTGTGAGTCAAAAACGTGCATGCACTTGAGGGAAAATATGCATGCAAATCCTTGAGGAGCAAGGCAAAGGTTAGAGACTTGGTGGTTGAGAGGGAGCATGAATTACCCCTCAACATGCAACCTCGAATGCAACCTGAACAAGTTGTGGAGCAGCCACAATTGGAGAAGCAAAAAGGAGACTGAGTGGAGACATTCACTCAAGCATAAACCTCTAGTAGGGGGAAATTTCGAGCCAAGTGGGCAGAGGGAGCACATGCAACCATACCTCCAGGTGAGAGGTTGGGAGATGTGGAGCAATAGTCCCAAGAGTTGCAGAAATTTGAGCAGGATCCATTGAGGTGTTTGTTTGTCTCATGGATCATTACCTTGCTATAGGGGCCCAAAATATCCAATAATAGGAGGATCAGTGTCAGTCAGATACTAAGGAATACAGAGCAGGAGGCTCAATAGCAGAGTTAACAACGACACAATTTTCCTAGTAGACAAATGCAGACACAATTGATTTAGTCTATTTTGTTTGGATGCTTTTTGTTTGTAGATGTTGTAGTAGTGACAACAACAGTGAAAATAGTTGCATGCAGAACATTCCAAGGGTACTAGATCGGGATAGAGTTGAATTCCTTTTTTGTTGAGAGGGAGTGTTGAAAAATGCAACAAGAAAATCCTAATTTAAGTTTGTCCTTGAATTAAATTAGGAACTAAATTCTAATTCTAATTCTCATAGCAACTTGTAATAGTTAACTAAGTTAATTTGACTTAGTTGGCTTAGTTAATTCAAGTTGGGAGTCTATCTAGAGTCATGTATAGGGGACCAGGTTGAGTTCTTTTGAGTTGTAATGATTTAATTTAGTTTAACTGAGTTTATTTATTTATTTTTATTTTATTTATTAATTATTTTGATTATTATTTATTATTATATTTTTTTTTTTTTTTTTTCCACTGGAAAAATCCGTAATTTTCATTAAAAGAGAAAATTACATATAGTAGATGCAAAAAGCATATGCACTATCAGAGCCTTTAAATCAAGATGCGCCACGCAGGGTGATCTGTTTTTGTACCAGAAGCATATGTATAGTCAGTTTAACATCTAGCTGATATTACTGCGCAGGGTCCGTAGTATTCATTCTATATATCATAGAAACAATAATAGCTCTAAAAACATCAGTTTTTCAAATCATTATGCGGTTCAAAGACTGTTGTTCCTTTGGTATCGCTGATCTATGTAGGGCCCGTGGTAATATCTGTATTCTTCAGATCCTTGCTGTTCCAGTATTATCCATTCGCCTCTGGGTAGTATCGTGGCCTCCTTGGATAATTGATCAGCGCTGCTGTTATGTTCCCTGTATATGTGAGTACAAGAGATATGGGTAAAAGTTGCCTTGAAATTGTGTGCTTCATACAAAATGTTGCTGAGGGTGTGTATATGACATATTGAAGATTGATTGAACCAGTTCACTATATTCAAAGAATCCCCAAATATGTTTAGATGTAGACACTGATGTCCCAAAGAGAAATGTAGAAGGTGACGCAGAGTCATAAGCTCAGCAAAGTTGTTTGAGCCCACTCCGAGTCCCAATTTGACTTTATATTGTTGGTTTTCACTGATGTGAAGTATGAAGCCCCCCCCACAACCGTTTTGGTTTGAGGCACTATCGAAGAAGGCCCAAGGGACGGTTCTGTCAATGATAGGGGGAGGATTTATGCTCCGCACCCTAGAGGGAGTAGGTTCAGGCAGTTCTAGATAAGAGGAGATGATGCTGGCTTCTGTTCTAGCCCAACATACAGTCCGGTTGTCGAAGATATATCTGTTGCGCGCCTTCCAGATATGCCAAGAGACCACCGATGGTAGGTTCAGAAGCTTGGACCGAGAGTATCTGCTATACCAGTCTGCCCAAGCGCTTTGTAAGTCTCTGCCGTTCCAAGATCCAGTAAAACCGATAGACGTGGATAGATTTTGCCAGAGATGTCTTATAGCTGTGCATTGCAGGAGGAGATGTACAGTGGATTCCGAATCTGCTTTACACAGTATACACCATGATGGACCATATATCGCTCTGTGGATTAAATGATCTCCTGTAGGTACGATATCCTTGAGAGCACACCAGAAAAAAAGTCTGATGCGCGGTGGGGCAGCAAGCTTCCATATATCGCTCCACCATTTAATAACAATTTCGGGCTTTTTATGCTGAATAAGAGAGCAGTATCCAGGCTTCGGGGCGTATATGCCATTGTCAGCCAAACACCATACAAGTTCATCAGTCCCCTGTTTTATTCTTATATGCGATTCAGTTAATGCATATATAAATTCCAGCCACTCCTGTTGCCACTGTGGGGGAAGATCAAGCTGCGCAGCTGACTTCCAAGCCTGTGCGAAAATATTGGTGTTTTGTTGGTCTGCGATATCTGCAAAGACCTTGATCTCCCGTGAATGAAGATGTCTGATGAGATCTCTGCTTAGTATATGCCTTCCCCCACTTCCAATCCAAGGGTCGAGTCCAATCCTACCAAGTGAACCATCATTTATTCTCCAAACCAGGTGGTCTCGAATGTGAGGGAGAGAAAGAATCAGTGCCTTCCACACCGATGAGCAGCCTCTAGTCTGCCATGAAGGTAATCTGATCCAGTCAAGTAAACTCTGAGGCCATATGTCTTCGTGATATGAAATATGTGCCCAGAGGTTCTGACTAGTCATTAGAGACCAACCCATTTTTGCCGCTATAGCTTGTGCAAAAGAGGGAAGATCTTTGAGTCCCCAGCCACCCCATTTCTTCGGAAGTGCTATCTTTTGCCAACTTATCCAGGCAAAAATTCTTTTGTCCTGATTGCCATTCCAGAGATAGCTGTTACAGATCTGTTTTAAGCGCCCTAGAATGCTTCTTGGTATCCATGCCAGTGCCATCCAAAAGACTGGTGTGGCTTCCAAGACGGATTTAATAAGAATCAATCTACCAGCCCTGGACAAGTATCTGAAGCTCCACACAGTAAGTTTCTTTTCCAGCTTATTAACCAGCCAAACCCAATCAACAATTCTTTGGCATGTGGGTTTGAGCTAGTACCCTAAGTATTTGAGCCCTCTGTCCAATGGATGTATGCAGTAGGTAAAAGCCTGCTGTGCTACTTGACCTTCTTGTACAGTAGTGCGAGTAAATGTGATAGAGGATTTATAGTGATTTGCAATCATACCTGTAGCAGAGGTAAAGAGGCGAAGAATATTGTAAAAATTCCTAGAATCCCGAATACTTCCATCCAATAGAATGAGCACATCATCCACGAATAGTAGATGAGTGAGGAAGCAATCATCGGAGATCCGCAGCCCATGAATGTCTCCGTTCCTTTTAGCCGATGCAATAAGCCTGCTTAATCCTTCCATGACAATGAGAAAGAGCAGAGGTGATAGCGGACAACCTTGTCTCAGTCCTCGTTCTGAATGAAAGAATGGTGAGGCTGAGCCATTTATGAGAATGCTGAAGGATGGGGATGTAATGCAGGCCATAATCCAAGTGATGTAGCTGTGGGGGAATCCAAGGTGGATGAGCATCATCTTGATGTATAGCCAGCTGACACGATCGAAGGCTTTAGATAGATCAATCTTGAGAATGATGCTTTTGAGATGCTTTGTCCAGATTGAATGAATTGCTTCTTGTGCTGAACCAATAGCTTCATGAATCTGTCTATAGTCCAGGAACGCAAATTGTTGGGGGGCAATATGTCTGGATAGAATCGGTCTGAGTCGGTTGGCTATGATCTTGGATATGATTTTGTACAGGCAGTTGCATAAGGAGATGGGTCTATAATCATCAAAAGAAGATGGGGAGTCAGATTTTGGAATGAGCGCAATGAAGGTCGAGTTAATGGCATGATATAAAGACCACGAGATCCTGCTTTCCTCCACAACTTTCAGCAAATCTTGACCCAGAATATCATAGAAAGCCAGGTAGAATTCAATGGTCCAGCCATCCGGCCCTGGGCTCTTGTATTTTTTGAACCATTTTAATATACCTTCAAGTTCCCCAGAAGTAACTGGAGCATTGAGCTCCTCTGCATCATCCTCCTCAACAAATCTCGGAAAGTGTCTAGCTATATTGATGATGTCAGGGAGGTTTGATTCTCGGGGACTGTTATAGAGACCTCTGAAATGAGTTATCCCAAGATGAGCCAGCTTATTGAAGGAGTCAACCATATCTCCTTCTGGCGTAGGTAATTTCCAAATAGTATTTGACACCTTTCTTCCTTTGGCATAACTGTGGAAAAATTTCGAGTTTTCATCCCCAGCTTGTAACCAGATTACTCTGCTCCTTAGTCTCAGGGATTCCTCTCGCTCCTTGAGTATATAAGCCTTCTGGTTTTCCAATTCGATCAGCCGACCCTTATCCTCTGCTGATATGAATCCCAGCCCTCGCTCATCAGTAAGAGCGCTCAATTTTGATTCGATATGTGTGAGATGAGCTATATCTCGGGCATGCTTTTCCTTAGCCCAGTTAATGGAGAGGTGTTTGATTTCTGAGAGATTTTTGCAAAACCCCCTAGCCAAAGATTCTCCTCCATTAATGGGGTGGGCAAGCCAGTAATCAGAGATCATCTTAATGTAGGCCGGGTCTCTCAGCCAGGTGTGATTAAACTTGAAAGGGGCCTTTGGTTTTTTGCAGGGCCCTTGAATTTCTAAATATATAGGAAAATGATCCGATAAACCTCCTGATCCTACCCATTGCTTGTAATGGTGCAGCTGGTGAAGGAGCGAATCTTTCATGATAAATCTGTCCAGTCTACGGGCCAACGCAGCATCCCCAAGCCTTCTATTTCTCCAAGTCGGAAGGATTTTTTGCATGGGGATATCTACAAAGTTAGTCTGCTCTAACAGGTTGGTCATATAATCAGTAATAGAATCAATTTGTGCCGCCGATCCCCATGATTCTCTGAACCCTAGTGAGAAATTGAGATCACCACCGATGATAGTCTTGTCCCCTTCGATAAGAGAGAGGTGTAGGAGCCTCTGCCAGAATAGCTCTCTGTGATTACACGGGCCATATACATTCACCACCCTGAGTTCCATGCCTAGGTCAGCCGAAAAGAAGTTCAGACCCAAGTAAACAGTCCCTCCCCACGTGGCATCGACTCTAATAGAGCAAGGGTTAGTTCCGATTGCTAGTCCTCCAGATCTACCGGTAGCATCTAGGGATATAAATGACCAACCCGGAGTCAGAGCTTGAAAGGTTTTGGAGATCTGATCAGCAGAGCAAAGAGTCTCTTGTAGCATAATAATATCAATAGATTCAGTCTCAATGAGACGCTTCAAGGCTAGTTTCTTAGGGGCGCTAGCCAACCCTCTGCAATTATAGGATAAGCACTTCATGGAGGAACCCTACGCGGGGTTCGTCCAGCTCTAAGGACCCCATCAATGGTAGATTGCCTCCCAGATACAACCTCCGCTCCAGCTTTCATAATAGCTTTTGAGATATCTGTTTTCCTACCCCTGGTAGGCATGGGTCCATCCCCTGACCCAATGATACCGAGACTCGACCGGTGGGACGACGAGTCTGTGATATGAGATCGGGATCGAAGGAAGTATGAGTGAGGAGGAGAATCAGCAGAGGATGATCAGGGGGGGGGAAGATGAGACAAGAGAGGGCAATGAGGGTCCAGTGGTGGCAATGATGGGCGGAGATGGTACATAGAGAGGGGACTGAGATGGCTGAATAGACGATACAGCAGAAATATTAATCTGATCAAAAAAGGAGAGAGATGGATTAATAAGAGTAGCCGAGGCTGAAGCTGTGCCTGCGGCTGAGCAAGCCCAGGTCATTGGTGGCGGAGTGTGCCTGAGATTGGGATCCACCACTGGTGAGGAAGCCACCGGAGACGGTCCAGCAGAGATTGGACGCGATGAAGTAGGAGAGGCTGGCCTGGAAGGGGCAGGGGTGTTCCTAGGAGAACTGTCTGATTTCCGAATGAGAGGGAATTCTTTGATGAGGTGCCCCACCTTGTGGCATCGCCTGCACCTGAATGGAACACCCTCATAGTCCAGAATCTGGGTCCTGATATGTCTCCCCCACTGTAATGTAATCTTTTCCTCCAGCCCCTCCCGAGTATCTAAATGTACCAATATACGAGTGAGTGTCTTGATTCTGGATTCCACAAATGTGCGATCATGATCTAAGTAGGTGCCTAGAGTATTACCGATCCTGATGAAAACTTCTTCTCGCCAGTACTGTAATGGAAGACCTGGTAAACATACCCAGATTGGTCCAGCTCCGATTTGTTCACGTTCAGGGTCGAATAGTGGGCTCCATCTCTTGAGGAGGACCGGGGACATTCTGATATGCCAATACCTAGCCAGAACAATATTCGTGTAGCTTACTTCAGAAAAATGGAGAGAGAACCATCCCCTTGGTAGAACATGTACTTCTGGCAGATCAATAAACATTCCTCCCCAAATCTCATTCACCCAATGCGACAACCGTTTAGCTGTGTATGTCCTGCCCCAGACATGCCCTACCAGCATAGTATTGCCCATAATAGCAAAATCTCCTAAATTCGAATCCTCTCCAAATCAGATGCTGATGTCTCTTGTAGTAGCCTTAATGCACTTCGACTTTTTCTTGCATGAACGGGGAGCTGACGGATGGTCAAACAGGGGGTTTGGTACACCTTCCTGTGGGGAGGGCTTGTCCGGCTTTTCCTTGACCGAAGGGGGATCGATGCAGCACCCAAGGGCGAGATCCCGCACAGGTAGAGTGAGTTGGGGCTGGATCCGGGGGGTTTATCGACGGATCAAGAAAAATAGATGGTGATAGAGGGTCGAAATAAGGTGGAGGGGCCTCCGCAGCGGGGGGGTCACATGGAGGCCCAGAAAAGTGCGGAACTGAGCTGTGCTGGAGGAGAGAATCAATGGGCGAAGGGTGATCAGATATCGGGCTAGAAGACGGCGAAGGCGGTGCAGACGATGAGCCAGTTACAAAGTAGGGATTATGGAATATAACCCTATCCGGAAAAGGTTCATCCGAATAGTCCACCACCTATGTCTGCATAATGTCGACCATTGATTCCACAGATCGAGAAGTGAATGAGACGAATGTCAACGACGGTGAGGAGTGCAGGGAGCAATGCACAGAACCAAGACAGGCTTCAGGAAAGAGAACGGAAGCCCTAGACTAACCCTGACCTTCACGAGCGCGACCCTCCATTCCTCTCTCCGGGTGTGACATTATTATTCGTGGCATATAGTTGTATATGAATATTGGTATTTTGAAGATGCATTTGATGATTTGCGACTATTTTCCACTCGTCATTCGTTTAATTAGCTGAATTATTAAGTTAGATAGGTGGATTAATTATTTAATTTAATAAAAAGGTTAAAGGGATAAATAGGTTAATTAATTAATTTTATATTTTATAGGTTTAATTATTATGTTTACTAATTTATTTATTGATGCAGGAGCATCGGACCTGGCCAGCAATGTGGAAGACTGTCCACATGTTGTGGCCTGACAGGGTGAAATTTGTTACTGTGTGTTAAAATCTAGGAGGTCGATTTCGTGAATAATTAGTTATTATTGTAAAGAGTGACATATCTCCATTTAGTATTTGATTGTTAGGTGCATTAAAATAGTTCTGTTGGAATAAATTTCTGGACGTTCACCTTATCTATCTGTTAGCGTAATTAGTGGTATAACATAAGTTAATTAAGGGGCGATTCTGGTGTTAATTAATTGTAAACTGAAGATCTTTGGAGCGTATCAACGCCGAGTCCTCATGGGCTTGCAATCTGATAAATTGTTGTGTTATGTACCCGTGCTAACCGCAGATTGTGACTAATACAGTTGTGCTGGACCAGATTCTCGGGCAAACATTGAACCTGTACTAAACGCCCAACGGAAATATGGCGGAGGGGCGTATTCACTGGAGGAAATTGCGGAAAAAAAAAGGAATACGTGGACGCTTTTTCAAAAGGCGCAGGATCCAATCCATACAACGATGATCATAGAGCAGGGAAAATTGTTGTCGAGCGCTCAACAAATGTGGAATTATCAGTCCTCGTTTTAATATCGGGGTGAAAGAAATTGAGTGATGGACTGCTCGCCTGCTACCCTCCCGACAGTTTGGATATTGGAGAGTTTGAGCTAGTTTATATATATGGACAGTGTGTAACATTTAGAGTTTGGGTTATAATTTAATAAATCCATAGATGTGGCTTTTTTTCGATTCCTGTTTTTGTTTAATTTGATATTCCGATGCGAGGGCGGGGTTTTGGACCCGCGTATGCCTGGGTTTGTTATCCTGTGGCGTTGTCCTGTGGTTTGTTATCCTGAGATGTAATTTAAATGTGGCGTTGTCCAAATAAATAAATTCCTCTGTTTGTTTAACGGATGTCACATTTTGTTATTGCGTTGGGAGAAAATCAATGTTTGTAGATTGCAACCAGTGCAACACCGATATGGGAAAATAGATGTTCTGTTGGCATCAAATAGTAGTGTGATTGTTATGCGTAGGGAAAAGAATCCGATGGGCTGCGCGTAGAGAATTCAGTTCCCCAATTTAAATATAAACAGGGTTTCCATTTCGACATTCCGCATTTTAGACGTAAACAGAGTTTTTTTTGTCTATTTGAATCGATTGACCTTTGGCGCAGATTTGGCACAGGCATTTCGATGCATCAATTTTTGGTATCAGAGCCAAAATATCCAGGTGGTTGCAGCTAAGATGCCGCCAAGGCGAGGAATTGGTCGAGGAAGACCAGAACCAAATGCAGTCCTGATAGACGAAGTGCGAAGACTGCGTGAACGAATGGAGACAATGGAAACAACCCAGAGAAGAGCACCAGACGTGAAAACTGAGAGTTCTTCAAAAGAGTCTGATGACGAGGACGAAGCAGGAGAAGAAACTGAAACTGCCAAAGTCCTCAAGATGCTGGCAAAAGTTGGAAGCAAGCCCAAGATAGAAATTCCTATGTATGATGGGAGTTTAAATGCCGAGGAGCTCATGGATTGGATCCGATCTATAGATCAGTATTTCGATTATGAAGAGGTTGAGGAGAATAAGAGGGTGAAGTTTGCAGTCACTAGGTTGAAGGGCCATGCAGCCATCTGGTGGGACGAGTTACAGATATCAAGAACGCGA
>APFE031546659.1:0-11097 GCA_000404065.3 Pinus taeda | reverse complement strand
TTTAAAAGTTCTTTGTGGCTTTGAATCTATTTTTACATTTAATATATTTATGTTTATTAAATCAAATTTTAATAATAATAATAATAATAATAATAATAATAAGCTTGTGACGGGTGTATTTTTAAGTGGCTATGTGAAATAAAGGTCAGCTAATCAAGTCATGTTAAGGGATGGTGTGCCACATGCCAGATGTGATCCCTATGTGATTTTGATGACTTAGATGCCCCTCGGTTGATCTCTAGGCAATTTGGATGGCTTAGATGCCCCTTGGTCACGGTTTCTCAAGCGAGAGACTAGACAATTTGGATGGCTTCAATGCCCATAGGTCATTGTTTCTCAAGCCAATGATTAAGCCTATTGTCATTTACGGAAGACACAAACAACTTGCCAAACAAAATAATAATTGAGAATTTTTTATATCATATGTAAAAGATATATATATATAATAGATTGGAATAATTTTGTTGTTTAACCTTTAAAGAAATTAAAATTTGTAAAATATATATTTTTTTTTAATAATACTTTTATATAAATATTTATAATTAAATTATGTGGAAAAAATAATTAAAAAATAAATTTATAATTATGTTCATATACAATAACACACTTGAATATAACATTTTATACTAATATATTTTTTTAAAATTAAAATACATATCTAAACAAAATTATCACCATGAAATCAAACAGTATTTTTATTTGTAAATCACAAAAAATGTGAAACTTCATTGAGCTAAAATACAGAAAGTAATCAACAAATAATCGAAAAAATACCATATTTGGGTAGGTATAATAAAAAAATATAGTTACTAATAAAGAAAAAATTTACTAAGTAGGATGCAATACTCACTTCAGTTTGAATGTGAATATTTCTCAACTTAAAGTACAACATTACTTTGTAGCGTTGAATGGGAGTACAACTTTTCACATTCACTTTACTTCGAATGTGAATTGTTATCATAAAAAAATGATATCTAGCCATATTCGCTAATTTATAGATGGATCGAAGTCACATAAAGCCAATTTTACTATAGTAAAATTACTTTTATTATAAAAATCATTTAATAAACCATATTTCTTGAGTCATTTATAATTAAACCCATAAAGAATAATTAAATAAATCATTATTTATTCAATTAATTTTAGAAATTAATTAAACATTGTTTAATTAATATTTTTTTCCCATAACCAATTATGGAGAAATAAATAGATAAATAAATAATTATCTTATTTTTCTCTAGAAAATTAATTAATTATTCATTAATTATTATTGTTCTTGTCATTTGACCAAATCCGTTAGAATAATTAAATAAAACATTATTATTTACTCCTTAACCATATTTCTTGAGATGATTGATAAATCATTTATTTATTTATTATTTCTAAATAAAAGTTTAAAACTTTTTCCCTCGAACTAAATATAATAAAATATTCCAAATGGTTATTTCTAGAATGGGTTAATAATATTTTATTATTTCTCATTATTTGAGGATAACCTAACATTTTTCTATAAATAGAGGGGTTTTCCATTCATTATTCACTTTTGATTATTCTCATTGTTGCACTCACTGTTGTAACTTTGATTATTATCATTGTCACACACCTTTTTTATTTTCCATTTGATTTTTCACTGAACTCAAACATTTTATTTATTGGGGTTTACACATTATAGAGGAGAGAGACTCTAAGAAAGTTGAAGACATTTGAGGATAGCCAAGAACCCATCCCATAGAGGGGGACTGTTAACATTATTTGTTCCCTTCACATGTGTTGTTTAATAAAATATATTCTTTATATATCTGGTTTCCATTGGATTATTGGAGTTATTTACATTTATTTTACTATTTCATTGTGTTGTTTAACTATGATTGTGGCATAGAGGAGGGCTTTGGGAGGTTTTCTTTCTATCATTTGCCACAGATCTACAATGTTTAGTAGTCATTTATATTGTTAGGAATATTTGTCATCCACAATCTTAAATTGTTCCTTTTCATACATCTTAGAGTACAACTTCACGTTCACTTGGAATGTGAAATGTTGAATAGGAATATAGCCTTTCACATTGATTCATTGATTGAGAACGAACAAACATCATAAAAAATTGATGAGATTAATAAAGACGGTTTGGTATAATCTTATAATGTTTTCTTATTATCAAAAGTTTGTAAGAAAAACACTCCATGACATAATTCTTTAAAAAAAAATTGCCAAGTGTTTTGAGAATGAAGAAGATAATAAGAGTGAAAAAAGGAAAGAAAATGACCAAGACATTATAATTTATTTATTTATAATTTATATATTTTTAAATAAGAATTGTAAAAGATAATATATATTTTTTAATTATTATGAAATGTAAATTAATTAGTTAGGCAATACTATATTTGGGTTGACAATATAAGATGTAAATTAGTTTGTTTGTGTGGGGTTAAATTCAAATTATATGGAAAAGGGCTAAGTATGAAAATCACTTTTAAGAAAATGAAATTATGTCAAAATTATAGAATATTTTATTTGATTAATCTCTTTTATAGTAATAATATTTTATTATTGCTCATTATTTAAGGATAATCTAACATTTTTCTATAAATAGAAGGTTTTCCATTCATTATTCACTTTTGATTATTTTCATTGTTGCACTCACTTTTGTGATTATGATTATTATTACTTTCGCACATCATTTTTATTTTCCATTTGAGTTTTCACTAAATTCAAACATTTTATTTGCTAAGTTTTACACACTATAGAGGAGAGAGACTCTACAAAAATTGAAAACATTTGAGGATAGCGAAGAACCCATCCCATAGAGGGGGACTACTAACATTATTTGTTCCCTTCACATGTGTTGTTTAATAAAATATAATCTTTATATATCTGGTTTCCATTGGATTACTGGAGTTATTTACGTTTATTTTAATATTTCATTGTATTGTTTAACTATGATTGTGGCATAGATCAAAGCTTTGGCAGGTTTTGTTTTATTATTTGCTATAGACCTACAATGTTTAGTAGCCTTTTATATTGTTAAGACTATTTGTCATCCAAAATCTTAAATTGTTCCTTTTGATACATCTTCAAGAAAAAAAACATAATAACATAAATATTTCTCATCTTAGAGTACAAGTGAAAATGTGAAATGTTAAATAGGAGTATAGCCTTTCACATTGATTCAATGAAGTGAAATGTTAAATAGGAGTATAGCCTTTCACATTGATTCATTGATTGAGAACGAACAAACATCATATAAAATTGATGAGATTAATAAAGACGATTCGGTATAATCTTATAATGTTTTCCTATTATCAAAAGTTTGTAAGAAAAATTATCCGTGACATAATTCTTTAAAAAAAAATTGCAAAGTGTTTTGAGAATGAAGAAGATAACGAGAGTGAAAAAATGAACTTTTATGATTGCAAAATTTTAAAAAGAAAATGACCAAGATAGTGTAATTATTTTTATTTTTATCTTTAATATAATTTTAAATAAGAAAATGTAAAAATGATAAATATATTTGTTTAATTAGGTTGAATGTAAATAATTAGTAGGCATATTATATTTCGTTGACAATATAGATTAAATTAGTTGTTGTGGGTTTAAGTTAAATTATATGGAAATGGTTAGTATGGAAATCACTTTTAAGAAAATCAAATTATGTCAAATTTTAGGAATACTTTATTGATTAATTTTTTTATAGTAAAATCTTATTTATATAAATTTAAGCCAATATTAAAATAGAAAGGGTCATCAGAAATATATGATTAAAATTATTATAAAGTGTTTTTTTCATATTAAATATGATTTTCCTTCGCAATTGTAGCATTAGCTATGTCAATAAGGTTAAGATATATATGTTCTTGGGTTTGTTTAATATTTATATTTTAATAGTTAATATGCCTCTCTTTTGAGTGGCCAAGTTGGTATGATTTCCTAATAATTGTAAGTATTTTTGTTCAAATGAGTTATCCTCTTAAGGTTTAGTGTCATTGCACTTATTTTTTCTTGAAAAAAATATCTATATTCAAAAATAAGAATATACATATTTTTGTTCCATAAACACTTATACGAAACAAACCAAAAGTATTATGGTGATAGTCTCTATCAATTCAACCCATCACAAAAAGTGGACCATCATTTATAATATTTTTCAACAAATATAACTTGTAGACTACAAACAACCTTAATCAGACTAGGAATTGATAAATTCACTAAACAAAATGAGATTAAATAGATGATTTTGAAAATACATAGTCCACATCATACCAAACATAACTCTTAAAACATAAATTAAATATTTTATATTATTGGTGATAAAAAAATCATATATTGAAAAGGAGCTATCCCAACACTCTAACACCTCCTTGGATAGTTTATCCACTAGGTCATTGAGCTTACAAAAATTATGGGTAAGGATGCATGTTATAGCTTATGAATGCATTATTGAATTTGAGACAATATGGATTCAAATTGCACATTCTCCATCAAAGAATTAACATTAAAGTATTCAATAGTTATTTCAGAATCCCCCATCACTTGCAAAATAAATAAATAAGTGCAAGCAATACTAAGAACTAGACCTTTGAATTGGAAATAGGACCCAAAGCATATCCTATATGAAATAAATGAAATTAATTTACATAAAAAACAATGCCAAACCCACACCTACGTGGATGTCCCTCGCTAGCCACATTAAAGAAACCCTATGGGGTATAAAAGTCTAGAGCATGCATAATTGGCACATAGTATTTTTTTTATTTAGGTTTTCACTTGAATTCACTCATGAGCTTGAATATCAAACCAATTACCACTTTTGTTGGGACTTTTTTATCCTAAAACACAATAATATGGCTAGTCGAACATATAAAATAAACAAAATGACTAGGAATTGGATCATAGCTAGCGATAGTTTCTAAATCAACCTTGGACATATAAATCCAAGCCCTCCTTATTCCAAGATACCTTTGGATGAATTCTGTTTTTCTACCAAACTCTAAGTTTTCTTCAAAAAGGGTCAGTTTGTACAAAGCTTGTAGATTTATTTTGTTGCCTAATGGCACATAATGATGGACTGATTGCTGGTTCCAATGACAATCTTCTGACTCTGGTTGCAATATATTCTATGTCTCCGGTTTGATATTTTTCCAATTCCCTTAGGTCATCAGTCATGAAATCTCTACTTGTGCAATAATGGAAAACTAATAATTCACCGTCACCAACAACTAATGTTTCCGCCTGCCCTGCAATTGTTTTCCTTACTGCCTGTTTTCAACATGAATGTAATGAGGGATATATATAATTGGCGCACACCTTTTAAATACATTTTTTAATTCATACAAAACACCAATTGTGAATTATGCTATTACACATTGGATTAAAATAACCCACGTCCACTCTATGTGGTATTACCAAACCAGCGTTGGATTAAATCTATGTGTGCAGCGTATGGAATTATGGAGGCAGCGCATGACAATATCAATAAACACCATTATTTAACCATATAACTTAACAATCAACACAGTATTTAAGTAAAAATGTCTGCGTATTACCAATTAGAAGGACAGCGCACTGCATGTTTTGCGTTTTAGCTCCCACAGAATCTGCAACTTTCTATGTAATTGCCACGGTATCTCTTAATTACTATAGCATTTCAATTAAACTTCCACCGCTTCCAAATTTTGTACAGGTATATAATCACACAACCAGAACAGACAGTATATGCTCCATTGGTAATTTAAAGCACACCAATCTTGTATTAAAGCTATAAAACTTATGAACAGTGCGGAGCTCCCTTGTTACACAGCTAACTTTTTATCCTTCACACAGGTCAGCGCTCTTATTCCTGGACAAGACACTCTGTTTTTCTTTTTCTTTGAAGAGCTGCTAATACATTCAATTTTCCCATTGTTTCATGCATAAAAAAAAATTCTAATTCTAGACTCTTACCTGAAAAGAAACCTTTCCTACTTGGCAGCTGATTTTTACATCTTTTCCTTCCTATCCCTAGCTGCCTTATTACAAAAGCAGTTACATATAGAAAGTAGCAATACATAGTAATCTTAGCTTTTCTTTGTTTTTTCCTCAACACTAATTTAGCATGCCTTATTCTATCTAGAAAAGATGGCATGTTTTATTTTCTAAATTTAACTAAAAAAACATAGAAAACAATAGGCTAAGGATCCCACTCCTTGTCTGTAGATTTTTTTTTTATTTTTATGGAATAAATCAGAATATTTTTCCCTCTGAATCAGATGCTCCTGCATCAGACTCCTGAGGACAAAAACCTTCATGGGCTCCTGTCCATGAGCTGGTCTACAGATTTGCCCAGTTTCTATAGAACATCTTCTGTGACCCAAGTAGCTTCAGTGATTGGTTGTCCTTTCCATTTGACCAGATACTGGAAGTATTCCCGTCTCCTTGTCTTCTTGTGCACCTGCTTGTCTAGAATTCTTTCTGGCTGCAAATTCCTTGTTGTGGGCAGCTGTTTTACCCAGTTAACTTCTGTAGTCTCTTGATCCTGTATTGCATCATTTGTAGCTTTATCTTCACATTTATACAAGTCTGCAACATTAAAAATTGGTGATATTCCCACATCAGGTGGCAATTCAATCTCATAAGCATTTGCAGAGAACTTCCTCAGTATTTTGCATGGTCCAATTTTCTTAGACTTCAACTTATTATATTCACTTTTTGGAAATCTCTCCTTCCTAAGATGTGCTAACACCAAGTCTCCAACTTCAAAATTCACTTCGCTTCTCTTCATGTCTGCTCTGGTTTTGTACTTGATGTTGCTATCTTGGAGCTGCTGTTTCACCTGTTCATGAATTGATTCCATCCTGGAAGCAAAGTCTTCACCTTCTGCACTCCTCATTTCTTCTTTTCCCAAATTTCTTAGTTCAGATATTCCTCTAGGATGCATTCCATAAACAATATGGAATGGGCTCTGCCCTGTACTCCTGTTTGGCGAATCATTATATGCATACTCAACTTGCGGCAATACTTGATCCCATTGCTTTGGATGCTCTGCAGTAAGACTCTTCAAAATATTGCCTAAACTTCTATTCACAACTTCAGTCTGTCCATCCGTTTGAGGATGATAGGCTGAGCTGAAACTTAGCTTAGTTCCCAACTTCTTCCATAATGTTCTCTAGAAATGTCCCACGAACTTTGAATCCCTGTCTGAAACAATGCTTTTGGGCAACCCGTGCAATCTTACAATTTCTTTAAAAAACAAGTTAGCAATGTGAGAAGCATCACTAGTTTTATAACAGGGAATAAAGTGTGCCATTTTTGAAAATCTATCTACTACAACAAAGATTGAATCATACCCTCTTTGAGTTTTTGGCAATCCCAACACAAAATCCATGCTTATCATATCCCAAGGCCTATCTGGAACGGGCAATGGAATATATAATCCGGTGTTCTGGCTTCTTCCTTTTGCATACTGACAAACCTTACAATTTCTTACATACTTCTCTACCTCAGATTTCATTCTTGGCGAGAAATAAAACTGATTGAGCTGCTCCAAAGTCTTCTCTGTACCAAAATGACATGCAAGTCCTCCACTATGCTTTTCTTTGATTAAATTTTCCCTCATTGAACAGACTGGTATGCACAGCTGATTTTTTCTGAACAACAAACCATCCTGTAGGAAATAATCCAACCACTTGCTCCTATCTACCAAAGTTGGATTCCTGCAAGCTTCAAATGCCTCTTTAAAATCTGAATCATTTTCATATAACTCCTTGAGAAAATCAAAACCTATCACTTGGATTTGACTTTCCTGCAACAAAACATTCCTTCTACTTAAGGCATCTGCAACTTTGTTTAACTGTCCAGTTATATGTTTCAACACAAAATGAAAGCTTTGAAGATATTCCACCCATTTAGCATGTCTCTGGTTGAGCTTTGGTTGCTGCATGATAAACTGCAAAGCATGGTTATCTGAATAGAGAATAAATTCTTTTGACATCAAATAATGTTGCCACTTCTTCAATGTCTGCACAACTGCATAAAACTCCTTATCATAAGAAGAATATTTCCTTTTTGCATCATTTAGCTTTTCACTGAAATAAGCTATCGGTCTATCTTCTTGGCTCAAAACTCCTCCAATTGCTTTTGCGCTGGCATCACACTTAACTTGAAAGGTTTTGTTAAAATCAGGAAGAACCAAAATAGGCTTTTCAATTACTTTCTTCTTTAACCGCTGAAAATTTCTCTCTGCTTCAACAATCCACTTAAATGGCTATTTATCTTTCTTTATGGTCTCAATAATAGGTGCATTAATCTTACTAAAATTCTTAATGAACTTTCTGTAAAAACTAGCAAGACCATGAAAACTCCTTACCTCAAAAGCACTTTTGGGTGAAGGGCACTCCACAATTGCTTTGATCTTTTCTGGATCGATCTTTAATCCTTCAGCTGAAATCACAAATCCCAAGTACACCAACTCTTCTTTCAGGAATAAACATTTCTTAAAGTTCAACAATAATTTTTCCTAATGTAGCCTTTGCAGGACATAATTTAAATGCCTCAAGTGCTCCTCCTTAGACCTGCTATAGAATAATATATCATCCAGATATACTATTACAAATTTACCAATGAATTCTTTAAGAACTTCATTCATTAGTCTCATGAATGTACTTGGTGCATTGGACAACCCAAAAGGCATCACTCTCCATTCATATAACCCCTCATTGGTCTTAAAAGCAGTTTTCCACTCATCCCCTTCTCTTATCCTTATTTGATGGTACCCGCTTTTAAGATCTAATTTGGAAAAATATTTTGCACCAGACAAGCAATCCATTAAGTCTTCAATCCTAGGTAGCAGAAATCTGTACCTGATTGTGATCTTATTAATGGCTCTTGAGTCTGTACACATTCTCCAGCCTCCATCTTTCTTTGGACTCAGCACTGTTGGCACCGCACAAGGACTCAAGCTTTCCTTGATCAACCCCTTGTCAAGCAATTCTTGTACCTATTTCTTAATTTCTTCATTTTCTGCAGGAGTCATTCT
The DNA here is from genome assembly GCA_000404065.3 of Pinus taeda. Classification (NCBI taxonomy): domain Eukaryota; kingdom Viridiplantae; phylum Streptophyta; class Pinopsida; order Pinales; family Pinaceae; genus Pinus; species Pinus taeda. The sequence continues at coordinate 2,090 of APFE031546659.1, read as the reverse complement.
ATATGCTGCTTTGTTAGGCAAGCTTGCTCCAGGAATTAAGTCTATATGATGACTAATTCTTCGGATAGGCGGTAACTCATTAGGCAAGTCATCAACAATAATATCATAATAACTCTCCAACATTTCTTGAATTTCAATAGGTAAATCAGAAACTTTGGTAGAAGTCATGACTACCTTGGGCTTGCAAATTACAGCATAGCTTACCTCACCTTCTTTCATCTGCTTCAAATACTCCTTTCCTCCAAGTAGCAGAGTTTTTGGATCTATCTTCTGTTCTGTTCCACCTTCTTCTGGCAGTGGCAGTAATGTATGATAAACACCATCTTTCTCAAACTTGTAGGTGTTTCTTTTTCCATCATGCATGGCTCCTCTTTCATATTGCCAAGGCCTCCCCAGCAATATGTGACACACGTCCATAGGCATCACATCACAAACAACTTTATCCTTATACTTGCCCACTTGAAATTCTAATTCACACTGTTCACATACCAGTAGTTGATGTCCTTTTTGTAACCATGAAACCTTATACAGTGTTGGGTGCCTCCTTGTTTTCAACTTCAATTTCTCCACTACTTCTGTAGAAACCAAGTTGTCAGTACTGCCACTATCAATGATCATCTGGCAACATTTCCCTTGAACTTTGCATACTGTCCTGAATAAAGTTTTCCTTTGCGGTGGTTCAGTCACCTCCTATGCTAATTTAATCAAAACTTTGTTAAGTACTAGAGATTCTCCTTTCTCTGGTGTGTTCTCCTCTTCTGGTACTGCTATCACTGGTGCCTCTCCCTCAGCTGGAGCAACAACTGCATTTCTCTGCCTTACTTCTGCATTCTCTAAACACTCAAAAGCTCTGTGTCCCGGTTTGTTACACCTGTAACATCTTATTTCTCTGCCCCTTCCTCTGTCTCCTCTTCCTCTGTAAAAACTCCCTCTGCCTCTTGCATCACCTCCTCTGGATGCATGCAGGGTGGAGCTACTGCTAGCTCCATCTTTAGGTGCTGTAGACCTTCCTCTACCACCTTGACTTCTTTTCCCTCTGAAAGTCCCTCTCCCCCTGGTAGACTATTTCCTTATGAGTTTTTCTTCAGCCTTCAGTGCTATCTGATAGGCTTCCTCTACTATTTTTGGAGACAATAGACTTATTTCATCTTGAATGTCCATTCTGAGGCCATTCATATATATAGCCACTCTCTCAGTTGTGTCTTGGGCTTCTCCAGCTCTTATACTCACCTTATAGAACTCTTTTGTATACTCTTTTACTGTCAAAGCTCTCTGCCTGAGATTTTGCATTTGCCTAAACAATGTTTGTTGATAGTTACTGGGTAAAAATTTACCTTTAAGCTTTGCTACCATCCTGCTCCAGTTCTTGATTGGCTGCTTGCCCTGTCTTCTCCTTTTCGCCTATACACCATCCCACCAGAGCGCTGCATGGCCCACTAATTTGGTGACAACAAACTTTACTTTTTTCTCCTCTTCCATTTCTTCATAATCGAAGAATTTCTCCATGCTGTTAATCCAGTCAATCAGTTCTTCTGGATTTAGTCCTCGATATACTGGTACTAACTGGTTCCATGGCCTGGCTGTGGATTTCATCACTGACTGAAAAATATTCATCTCAGGAGAAATCTCTACCGCTTCCTCCTCAGTAGCTTCAGCTTCGAGTTCACTCACGTCTCCATCATCTATATTCTTGCTGGAGGTTAGTGCATCCAACCTAGCTCGCAACTCCTCTACATCTTCTCTCAATTCGACATCTCCAACATGTCATCCTCTTACACCACGTCCATGTCCTCATCCTCTTCCAACCCTGAAAGCCATCCTTCTACTGCTCCTGAGATTTACTTCATCGCCAATTTCTAGCTCTGATACCACTAATGATGGACTGATTGTTGGTTGCAATGACAATCTTCCGAGTTTGGTTGCAATATATTCTATGTCTCCGGTTTGATATTTTTCCAATTCCCTTAGGTCCTCAGTCATGAAATCTCTACTTGTGCAATAATGGAAAACTAATAATTCACCGTCACCAACAACTAATGTTTCCGCCTGCCCTGCAATTGTTTTCCTTACTACCTGTTTTCAACATGAAT
>APFE031546657.1:143377-160727 GCA_000404065.3 Pinus taeda | reverse complement strand
TCAAAATTAGCCGTTATGAATTTAGCCGTTGGAGTCTCTGCTCAAACTATTTAACATGCTAAGCTGGGTCTGTTTCTTCAACTTGTCCTGATGATGAACCACACTGGTTGGTTCGAAACGCGCGTCGACAAAATTATCTCTATGTGATTTTCGCCGAAGATTCTTCTCTAAATATTTATCATCTCAACAAAATGAGGTAACTAAGAAAATTTAAAATTAAAATAACGAGATTAATCTGAGACATATTTAGCATATTTAAAATGATTATATTACTATTAGATAAATTTACATATTATTGATCAAATTAATCATATGTTCATTAGATTTTCTTTGGCGGACACCACTCAAATTAACCCTAGACGTCTAACTCTGAATCTACAGGTGCAAACCTTTCGTGATCCTTCTAGGCGTTGAAGATTCGGAGTAAGATTGGATCTAGGATATTTAAATTAAAGTAATAATAGTTAAAAGTTAGTTATGATTCTAATAAAATAAAGATCTTAAATTAATATAAATAAAAAAGTAAAATAAAAAATAAATTTGAGTATTTAAAGATTTTTAACTTTTTAAAATGTTATATTATTAAAACAATTTTAACTTTTAAAAATGTTAAATTTAATTTAAAATTTTTAACTATTTAAATTCTTTAAAATGGAATATATATTTGATAGAAACTTATTAAATTGTTAAATAAGAAAATGAATTTACTATTATTATAACTCATTTCATTTTTAATGATATAAATTATCTTATAAGAAAAGGCATTAACTATCCAACATTCAAATAGTTTTATATATAAAGAATATTTAATGATAATTTCTATTTTTTTGGTAAATTTTGTATTGCATTCTAAACAAGAGTGTATATGAAAATTCTGAAAAATTTAGGTTGGTTATTCATTATGAAGATCAAGCCATAACCAAAAGTTTACTCTTCGTAGAGAGGCATAGGATACCAAAGTACTCAGGAGACCAAAATTAACCATACAATTACTAGAAAATGGGTCTTTTCAGCCTTGAAAATAAATAAAAAATCAGAAATGAGGAAATCAACAACATAGCAGGAGACTAGGTGGAGTGGTTTGAATCCAAAGTTGTGAGCTAGATAGGATCCTTGTTGTTTCTTGGGGTGCCTTCAGTTAGGGGTGGGATGCTAAGGTGTTGCTTGATGCACTCCAACCTTTGATCTACGTCCTTCATGTGGCGATGCAAGTTCTCCCTGGAGTGGAAAAGATCTGTTTGATGGTTCAAACCTATCCAAAAGGACCCTGCCAAGGAGGAATTTCATATGCCAATATAAATGCATGTGTGCATGTACTGATTGAAGTAGCCATGTGTATGCTCGATGTATGGCATCCAATCTTCCAACTCAGCAAGAAAATTTGTGTCCTAGAGATGTTGCATGTGGGAGGTTCCTTCTCTCTGAACACGAGTGATCTCATCTTGGATGGAGCCTAGGGTAAGCTCATGAAACTAGGCAACAGTTTCCTCCAAATGATGGTGAGTACATGTATTACCCATACTAGATCATTCCTAGTAATATGCCACTCCCTTGTGGACACGACACTGGAAAGGCATGGTGGTGATATCAAAAAGGAAAGGGGGACAAGTAGCCAAAAGGAGGACATAAAAGGGTTTGAAGTAAGCCACACATAGGAGAATCAAGGGAGAATAACAGATCAATGAGGACAACCAAGAAAAGAGGGAAAAGAAAACAATTGACAAAGAGTGAGAGAGAGTAGTCAACTAGAAAAAGTGCAAGGAGGGAAATGCAAAACTAGCAAAAGATGACTTCAATGGGAGGTGAGAAGCCTAGGGAAACAGATTGTTTAGAAGCCACTTACACACTAACATAGGCCAATTGTAAGGACAAGCGAGCCAAACCAAAATGAAATGCAAAGAATATCCAAAAGAAAACCATGGAATAAGGGGTGAGACTGAGAGCCAAGAGCAATCGCCTAAACAGGGGTAATCTAGTGCCACAAAAATAAAAGGCATAGTCTAGTGGCTGAAGGTTTTGTGACCATACATGCAATAAAAAATAAGAACAAAAGCTACATATCCCTACAAACTTGCAAAGAAAAAGTGACAATAGGAAAAAACCAAGCTCTCGAGTTGTATGGTGTTGACTGTCATCAATGTTGTAGTCCCAATTAGCAAGGTGAAGACTTTCCTTACTAGAATTACAAAGAAACACCAAACATTACTAGTCTATGTTAGGCTAGGGCTCAAAAGGATGAGACAACAGAGGAACCCAAGGAATTTTAATGAGAGACAAAGCATGCGTGTAGAACATAGAGCTCTGGCAGCCAACATCGATGGAACTATGAGAATTTTGAACCAAAATATGAAGTACCATAACCAACATTGGCTTAGAATGATGTTTCAGACGGGTGAAGTTGAGGGAAACATTCTAGAAAGGTGGATGACAATTGAGGCAAGTGTATGGAGTGTGCAGGAGATTGATTTCTATGATTAACGTTTGCATGTGGCAACATTTCGGTTTCAATTGTGCCATTAACAATCTCTACGAGGGCATGTTTCCACGTCCCCTGGTCTCTTGGCTAGGTGGGACGACAGCAACCCACGCCCTCCTCCCTTTTTCTTGGAAAGCACCCCTTTTGTTGTAAATGATATTTTCCATTATTCATTTTACAATTTTAAATACCTAGGTAAATTTAAAACTTCAAAATTAATTTAAAGTTGCAATATATAATTATTAAAATTGTAATTTTATATCCAATTATAAATTTAAATTGATTTTAATTAATTATATATATATATATATATAATATATATATGAGATGATTGATTTGAATAAAGGTCACAACTTTAAATCTAGAGGGATTAGAGTATGTACACCTTCATAGTTTTTTTTTAAACCATGGTGGATTGGTAACTCATTGGATTGATTTGGGCTAGGCCCAAGACCAAACCTTCTAGCTAACTATATACCACCAAGAGTATATATGATGTGCCTATAAGACGAATATACCAAGAATATATGATTTAGCAAGAACTGAGATGTCTTGTATTGACTATGAACAAAATAACTCCTTGGGGCCACCTATTCCTCTAACCTCATCACAACATGCTTAACATGTCATTTTGAGGAATCGAACTTGGGTGGAGAGGGAGTTAACACCCCATCTTAACCACTCAGTATACCCTTACTTTACATACACCGTATATTTTAGCAGTCAAATTGTTGCATAAGGTAGTGTGGAGTAAGAAGATTCTCTCTGCAGACAGAGACAAACCCTCTAGCCGAGGGGAGAGGGTATAGCCACAAACAATACAATATGACATAATTTCCCCTAGATTGAGAATGGATAAGATCCTACCTCTTGTATCGCTTATCCTTGTTTGATGAATTCCTCGTGTCTTTGTTCCATCGATCAACTCCTTAATGTTAATCAAGTACCTTTCAGAAATAGACAAGAAACCAAAGCACACATGATAGCATACAATTGATTCAACCTACTTAAGAGGTTAAGGATTCTTAAGCTACCAAATACCATATGCGATTGATATAGGAAACAAAATATCAGTTGTATTATTATGACAAAAAGGAAAGTACAAACTTCGCCTTAGCATTGCAAGTTTCCTTCGACGTGTCCGGGTTCCATCACCACTGTTAGAATCTCATGATTCACCTCAAACAATAGAAGTTCAAGGCTTCTTCCTCTTTGCTCCAAACCAAAAAAAATACAAACTTACTCTCCCTTTACAAGCGCAAACTAGAAGGCTAAGGCTATCAAGAGTTGTTTAGGCTATCAAGATTTTGCAGATTATTCAAACCCTTCCATTAGCTAGCAGAGGTTGGAATAGGAGAAGTTTATATAGCTTGAGAGAGGGGACATGGATCCTCTTATTATGGGAGAGGTCTCATCCCTTTTGGTTTGTTCCATTTTAATAGGGGAAAGGAGCCCAAACAATCTCTCTTGGCTCTACCTCGACTAACCATTTACTAGACTTCCATTCACGAAGCTTCTAGACCTGGAAGCTTCGACTCCATTTTTTAAAACCTTTCCAAAATAGGTTCGGTGCGGGTAATGGATGGATACAAGCATTGATCGGCACTAGGCTCAATGTTAAACTCTACAAATCGGTGTGAGGAAGAAACTGAGGAATAACGTTGGCCTTTAAAATTGAGTTTGAAGGAATATTATCTGGAAATGGTGTAAGAGGGAAATGTTCTGTAGATGAAGAGTGATGTAAAGACATGTTCTTCATGATAGGAAAACACATGAGGTTCACTGTAGAGGTCCTCCAGGATCAAGGAATGGGAAGTACAAGGACAGTGACAAAATGTTGTGTAACATGTAGGTTCCTTGTTCCATAAATAAGGGGATTGTAGAAATATGGTGATAAAATTGCAACTACTCAAAAAATTTAATCTAAATCAAGAGACACAATTCTACTCTATTTCTCTACAGACATTAATTCACAATTTAGAACAACATTCACAAACATGCATCAATCAAATACACAAGTACACAGATTTATCTAGGGGAAACCAACTGGTAAAAACCCCATAATATTGCTTCCATTAATCAAATGAATAGAGAATGTATTACAATTACTTGCTCTCTCTGAGCTCAACATTCAAGTTAATAACCTTTCTCTCTTCTCAATGAGAAGCTAAGACCCAAACTTAGTCAATTTATGCCCCTGCTTGAACCCCTATTTGCTTGCGCAAATCCTGAAGAATTAGGCCCCTATTTTTTAGGAATTTTCCTCTAATTGATTACGTAATTCCCAAGGTTGGATCTCTGACTGCATGCAACACATGTACACTCAAGACTAGTCTACAACTGATGTTACACTGCCTTGAAATCTCCACCACAGCTAAGGAACTTGAATTCTCTACATGCACTAGTTATTTTAGGTTGATTGATCATTTAAATCAATGATCATTGAGTTAGGCTGTTGTCCCACTGCACAACTAACCTCCAACTAGTTCTATCAATAGTTAGAACTAGTTGAACTGAATTGCTACAAATTAGTAATCACCACACATGCTTAACTAAACTCCAAGCCCTCTACCTAGAATTTACTAAGTTAACTGAGTGATAAGAGCCATGTCACCTCAATTAACTACCTCTAAGTTGTCTGATAATGTGGAAATTCAAATTTTCTGAATTTGATCGAGGCAAAGTCAAATTGAGATTTTCTTGCTACACTTCTCAACACTCCCTCTTAGCAAGAAAGGGATTTTCAACCACCCCTATCCTGCATCTATGGAATTTGAACTCCCCTCTTGACAAATCCTTTGTCAAGATGTCAACATCGTGTTCCTCTATTAGAATGTATTGTAGCAACATTATCCTCCTCTGCACACAATCCCGTAAATGATGATACTGAATATTTATATGCTTGGATCAATCATGAAATATTAGATTCTAAGATAACTTAATGCAACTCTAATTATAACAATAGATCACAGTTGGATCCATTTCCTGACCAAACAATACCACAAGTATCTTTCTCATCTAGATCACCTCACATGTTTCTTGAATTGCAGCCATGTATTCAACTTCTATTGAGCTAAGCACCACAGACATCTACTTCCTATTCTACGAGGAAATTGTTGCAAACCCAACACTGAAAATTCCACTTAATGTACTATTTTGGTAGGATGGACTCCCTACCCGATCTGCATATGTGAAACCTCACAACTTCACTCCATATGCTCATTTGTACCATAATACGTAATGGGTAGTGCCTCTGAGGTACCGTAAAACATGCTTTGTTGCATTCCAATACAATTTGGTTGGCCTAACCATAGCTTGGCTCAATTGGTTGATTGAATATCACATATCTAGTTGTGTGTTCACAAGATACATCAGTGAACCCACTAGCTAACAGTAAACAGTAACATCAACCTCTTCACTTGAAGTTGCATTCTCCTTACTCTAGTTGATCACTAGAGGTGTCTCCATGGGCTTACAACTCTCCATGTGGAATCTCTGCAGTATCTCAGTGGCATACTTGCCTTGAGACACAAACAATTCCCTATCAACTTGCCATACTTCCAGCCCAAGGAAGTAGTGCATGAGACCCATGTCTTCCATCTCAAATTTCCTTGCAAGGTCCTCCATGCAAGAGTTGATCAGCTGCTCATCATCTCTAAATATTAAATCATCAACATATAAAATAATGATAAACTTTCTTACAAAATATGATAGAGTTTCACATCCACTTTGCTTTTGGTGAAGCCCAATCTAGTGAGATAACTATCAATTTGAGTGTACCAAGCCTGGGGTGCTTGTTTAAGATCCTAAAATGTTCGCCTGAGTCTGCACACATGAGACTCCCCATCAAATGTCTCAAACCTTTTGGTTTCTCTATGTACACTTCCTCCTCAATAACATCATTGAGAAATGTTGTTTTTACATCCATATGGTGGATCTTCCACCCCATCAGCACAACCAATTCAATAATTGATTTAATGGATGAATACCTTGCTACAGGAGCAAAGGTTTCCACATAGTCAATTCCCTCAACTTGAGAGAATCCTTTGGCCACAAATCTGCCCTTCTAATTCTCTATGCTTCTATCTGCTACGCGCTTAACCTTGAAGATCCATCTCGAACCCATAATTAATTTATCTGCTAGTCTTGGGACCATGTCCCAAACAATGTTCTTCATGATGGATTTGTATTCTTCCACCATTGCATCAACCCAAACTGGTTTCTAAATTTCTTCCTCAAAATAGGATGGCTTGGTCTCTAAAATTTCAGTCATTAGAGTCATGTAGCTAGTGTACCTCTCAAGTGACCTCCTTTGTCTTCACAAATTTGAACAAGCTCCCACATTCCCCCTCACATCCTGCACCAATTTATCAACTTCCTTGGTTCTTTTTCTCCCTTCTCTGGACGGTTCGGCTTAAATGGATGTCTCCACTTTGAATCCTCTTCGATCCTCCATTTGTGTCTACTCCACAACTTCCTGAGGCTCCTCCGTAGGAGTTAAAAGCTCCTCTTCTAGTTGGGTTTGAAGCTCCCTCTCAAGAGAGCATCTCATTGGTTTCTCCTCATCAAACTTTAGATCCCTTCGCACAACTGTCATTCTGAGGGAAGGTAATTACACCCAGTAGTTGTGTGGAGTTTGGGTGTAACCCACAAAAACTCCCAACTCTGTTGTCGGCTCAAGTTTCTATCCTCAAATATTTGGAGACATAATAGTAAACCGAGGCTCCAAAAATTATGAAATTAGACACATCTAACTTTCTCCTCAAGAAAGCCTCCTCCGATGTAATCATACCAAAAATCTAATGAGGACTTCAGTCCTACAAGTAGACTGTTTTGTTACATGCCTCTTCCCATAAATGCAGTGGCAGACCTTGGTCTTGTAGCATAGCTCTCGCAAATCCCACAATGCTCTAGTTATTCCTCTCAACTACCCATTATGTTGTGGGTTGTGGGGTGTTGTGATCTCTCTTTGAATGCCTTCTTTCATACATAAATCATTGAAGTAATTTGAAACATAATCACCTTTGTTGTCACTCTTGAGAGCGTTCACCTTCTTGTCAGTCTCTTTCTCAACTAGTGTCTTAAATTCTACAAAATTTGAGAATGTCTCATCCTTCTTCTGCATGAAGAATATCTAACACTTTCTTAAGAAATCATTAATAAAAATAGGATAGTACTTATTTCTGGTAGTGGAGGTTGTCGAGAAGGGTCCACAAACATCAGCATGGACTCTCTCCAAGACTACATTTTCTTTGTTGTCTCGATCATGGAATGTGGATTTTGCATACTTCCCCAAGGTACAACCCTTGCAGATATCCTGCTGCTCAAATGATCCTTTAGGGAGGCCAGTAGTTATTTATTGCATAATTTTGAAGGCGCCATGATGAAAATGGCCCAATCTCTTGTCTCAGAGCTCGCCTACATTGCGACTCTACACTTTCTTTGCCTTACTTATTAATGCAGCACAATCTTCCACAACAAGTTTATACAGGTTCTTCACACGAACCCCGATCTGCTTCACCTGCCTAATAGTTATGTGCCTCATAAAGGATTTCCCTTTACTGAAGATCACATCATAGTTGTGGTCTTGCAAAACTGCTACAAATATGGGGTTCTTCTTAGGCCTGAAACAAACATGACATATTTGAGGCAAAGAGGGGATCCCAACTCCCTCTTAAATGTTATTGTACCAATATTAGTAGCATTGTACCTTCCATTGTCTCCAAACTCAATATGCATTTGGAGATCTTTCTCCTCTAGGTCATTGAAAAACTCTCTACACCTTGTTATGTGGAACGAGGCACCTAAATCCAAGTACCACACACTCCCCATCACCATGTTGGCCATGCATGCATGTCTTTGAGGGCCAATTTTCTACAGTCGCTGCTATTCTCGAATAGCTCTGTCAATTCCTTCCACATTGTGAAAGGTGTTTCTTTTCCATGGATATTTGAGATAATGTGGTCTCGTACTCCCTCTAAGATTATTCTCCTCGCCTTGGATACATCTTTCTTCCATTGGGCTAGGTTTTTGGCATCAATTGATGCTAGTTTTGGAATGTTTGTCTTGACATATTCTAGCAATCCATTGTCATCAAGCACTACCTCCATGTGATCCTTCCAGGCAATGAAATTTGAGCTGCCTTCCAAGATATAATCTAATCTCAGTCTATTGAAGGTCACTCTCCTAGTTGTGAAGAAATCCTGCTACACTGAAGTTGCAAATTCGAACTTCTTGAGGAACAACTTCGAAATTCTTGTTCTAATGTGAATCATGCTCTGATACCATGTAGAAATATGGTGATAAAATTGAAACTTCTCAAGAAATTTAATCTAAATCAAGAGACACAATTCTACTCTACTGCTCTATGGAAATTAATTCACAATTTAGAACAACATTCGCAAACATACATCAACCACATACACAAGTACACAAATTTATCTAGGGGAAACCAACTGGTAAAAACCCCTTAAGATTTCTTGCATTAATCATATCAATAGAGAATGTATTACAATTGATTACTCACTCTGAGCTCAACCTACAAGTGAATAACCTTTCTCTCTGCTCAATGAGAAGCTTTGACCCAAACATAGTCAATTTTTGCGTCTTCTTGAGCCACTATTTCCTTGCGAAAATATTGAGGAATTAGGCCCCTAATTGTTACATATTATTTTTTCACACTTCCTGTTCCAAATCTTGAAGTGCCAAAATGTTGACAACTGTGAAGGTTACTCATCATGAAACACATATTGAAAGATCCCTGAAGAATAGAAGAAAAAATGCCCTGAGTCAATTCTGGAGAAGGTTGACTGAAACCCCAAATTTCAAGACCATCGCTCTTTGCTCCACTCCTTGCCTGTGCTGATGGCAGGTTTCAGTTCTTTGACCTAGCGCTACTAGCACAGGTTTTGATATGAAATCTCACACTAAAACTCTTCTAGTAGGTTTTCTCAAAATGGAGGAGAAGCTTCGTATGTTAGAAACTTCGAGAAACAACAAGTTGGATGTTGTTGGGTAGAGATATGGTTGAGATCTCCATTTTGGAGCTCTTGATCCTACATTTAAGGGCCTTCCCTTTGAGATGTGGACCTTCCTCCCTCTTTTGTGGATCCCTAACTCCATCTCCCTTCCTATAAATAAAATCCCCTCCATCCCCAAATGGTTAGTCATTGATTGTCTACATTCCTATGTTGAAATTATGTCTAAATGTTGCCCATCTAACTTGGAAAAGGAGGGCTTGAAGAGTCTTGGCTTGGACTTGGGCATCCACCAAAAGGAAGTCTCCAACATCAAGGCAATGGTTGTATGCTTCCCTTTTTGATTCATTAATATATACATCTGATGTTCACTTTCCATAAATGTCTAGATATTTATGCATTTAGCTTGATACTCCTTGATCTATCAAGTAGTTTATGTTTGATATATAATATGTATGCTTTTGTATCTTGGATTGTCTTTTGATCTCTCTTGCAAGTACTTGGACGTAAGTAACAAGCAAGGAGCGAGATTGGAAGCTAATGGATCATCTTGTATTGTCCTTTGATCTCTCTTGCAGATACTCAGATGTAAGGAACAAGCAAGGAGCGAGCCTGGAAGCTAAGAGATCGAAGTCATCATCAAAGGATTGAGCAATTAGCCTTAGAGTGAGGTAGGCTTCTCTCTCTCTTCAATTTTAAACATAAGCTAGGAAATGCCACTCATTAGGCTAGAGAGATCGCCTTTGTCTGCAGAGGGGATTTATCTTCACAACACTAATTTTTAGGAATTTTCTTCCAATTGATTATGCAATTCCCAAGGTTGGATCTCTGACTACATGCAACACCTGTACACTCAAGACTAGTCTATAGTTGATGTTACACTGCCTTGGAATCTCCACCATAGCTAAGGAACTCAAATTCTCTGCATGCACTAGCTATTTTATGTTGATTGATCAGTTAACTCGAAAATCACTAAGTTAGACTGTTGTCCCACTGCACAATTGACCTCCAACTAGTTTTATCAACAGTTAGAACTAGTTTAAATTAATACAACTAGAAATAAGTGAATTAGATTGCTACAAATTAGCAATCACACATGCTTAATTGAACTCCAAGCCCTCTAACTCGAATTTACTAAGTTAACTGAGTGACAAGAGCCATGTCACCTTAGTTAACTACCTCCAAGTTGTTTGTGTAGAAATTCCCACTGTAGATCAACAATATTATGCAATATACTAAAGCAAAATACAAGATCTACTTCTACAACAACTTTGTGAAAGCTTAATTGATTATGAGCAAGATAAAATAGAACACATATAATTGAGAATGAGAAAGCAATCACACATGAACACAGAAGAATACTTTGGGGAAAGCCTCAGCTAAAAACCCCAATCTCTGTATTATCATACAAGTGGAAATATGTCCAGATTACACAAAGCTTTAGCTCACAAGCTATCCAGCTCTCAGTACAATCCAACAATGTAGCTCACAGACTGAATAGACATAACATATGCCTTTCCTTAGTCCTCCAAGCCTCCTATTTCCTTGTGCAGTTTCTCTTGGGGTCCAATGCTACCACCTGTGTGAATTGGCCTCATCACACACTCATCAAACTCAAAAGTAACTGCACAATCTCCAAGGAATGAATTCCTTCTGCATGCAAGAGATATCCTCCATGCAATATTCCTGTAACTGATAGTACATTGTCCCATCATCTTATCTCAACTAGGTCTCTGACTGAACTGACATGCATGAGTTATTTATGAGAGAATATTCAGTTATCTGAAGTGCAACATTTACATACATGCATGCATTAACTAACTGAACTCACAATCAGTTCCACAAACTGTTGGAACTAATCTAACTGGACTTAACTCAGATAACTGAGCTAACTAATTACAACTCAAAGTACAACTCATCTTGATCTCCTTAATCAAGGGATAACTTCCTCAATCAATGGAGAAACTGTTGCATGTCTTCACATACACTTCATGTTTGATTTCCTACATCTAATTAACTAAAGATGAATTAATTAATTAATTTACAAACAGCTGCTAAGATCAAATTCAAATTTTAATTCTCAATTTTAGTTCAGGGACTAACTAAAATTGGAATGTATCCCAAAATGCTATTTATAGCAATGCTATTTTTATCACTTCTATTTTATCATTCCTTGTTGCTATATCGAACACTCGTACCTGAAATGCTATTTATAGCAATGATATTTATAGCATTTCTATTTTTAGCATTTCTTTTGCCAATTTCAACACTCCCTCTCAACAAAAAAAGGCATTCAACTCGAACCCGATCCTAAACCTTTGGAATGTTCTGCATGTAACACTTATCCCTAGTGTCGTTGCTCCAGCAACTCTAAGAACAAAAAAATATCCAACCTGAATTAGAATGATGCCTCTGTCATCAAAGTCTCCGATTACTGTTGCCTCTGTCGACTGAAAACTCTGCACTTCTGTGCTCTTCAGTATCTAACTGATCTAGCCTCTGTCACTTTGATCTTTGACTGCATCAATCACACTGATTCCTACTGCTGCATCCATGTTGCTGCTGGTCCTATCTCCCAGCATGCATCTGCATTGCACCTCCTCTCATCATGTTGCATCACGCTACCCAATGCTGCACTACAACTCAGTTACTGAGAAGTAAGTAACTGTTCTCCCAACTGACCTCCCTGTTGGGCTAGAAACACCCTCTGATGTTGAAGCTTCCTCTATCGCTCCATCCGCATCTGTCTCTACCCACTCAACCAGTCGTGCTACTCCTCATTAGGACTCTCGTAGCAAGGTCTAATCAAAGAGGTTGGGTACCTCAATGATCCTGCCCCTATTCCAACCTTCTTGGGACTGTCACTCCACATCGCCCCACTTCGTACATGGAGGTATGGATGCATGTGATCCCTCTGCCCACTTGGCTCGAAATTTCCCCCTACTGAAGGTCCCTGCATGAGTGGATGCCTCCACTCGACCTCCTCTCATCTTCTCCAGTTGTGGCTGCTCCACAACCTCCTGAAGTTGCTTCACCAATTGTGGATCCTTCACAATTGTCTGAGACTTCTTCTGCCGCTACATGTTGAGAGGTAATGTACTCTCCCTCTCAACCACCAAGTCTCCAAAAATTGCCTTGCCATTCAAGGCTTTTCATGCATCTTGAACCTCAAGAGCATACAGGTTCTTGATTCGTGAACTGATCTGCTTCACCTGTCTCATGGTGACATGTCTAAGGAAAACCTTTCCCTTACTAAAGAATACATCATAGCTTTGTCTTCCAGCATTCCAATCGATACCAAGTTTTTCCTCAGTCCTGGCACATAATTCACATCTGTCAAGGTAATGCGAGCTCCATGCTCCCTCTGAAAAACAACTATGCCTACTCCTGAGAAACTATACTTTTCATCATTACCCATCTCTATGAGTATCTGGAGATCTTTCTCCTCCAAGGTACTGAACAAACTCTTATTGCTGGTCATGTGGAATGAAGCTCCACTATTAAGAAACCAACCACATCCCACCATGGATGAAAACATGCATGTGATGAGAGTGAAATCCAACTCAAATTGTGAGGCCAGTGCCTCACCTTCTGATCCTTCCTTGGATCCCTTCTTGGATTTCTTCAGTGGACAATTTGCAGCAAAATGGCCCACCTCATGACAATGAAAGCATCGCACTTTCGATTTGTCAAACTTCTTCCCACCATAGGAAGAACTCGATTTGGGATGAGAATCCTTCTCCTTCTCTTTCCTCGCCTTACTTGCTAAGGCTAGATTTTCTTCATCATCTTGCTTTAATGAAGATCCATCTCTGGTGCTTCTCCTTATCTCCTCCTACATCAGATCCGACCAAAGTCATTCCCAATATAGCAGTTTCTCTCTTCCATTTACCAAGTCTTGGTAGCTATGCCAGCTCTTAGGAAGACGAGGAGAGCAAGACTCACCATGTCATCATTGGTTGTCGTGATCCCTACACTTCCAAGCTCATCCCTGTAGGTGGTGAGCTTGTTCAGATATGTAGAGATAGTGTCGCCCTTTTCACACTTGATTTTTCGAAGCTTGTCTTTCAGCGCCAGCTTCCTCTGATCGCTACTATTCTGATATAGATATTTCAATGTTTTCCACATTGAAAACAATGTCTCCTTCCCATGGAGACTCGAGACTATATGGTCTTGAACTCCCTCCAGAAGGATTCTCCTCTCTCTAGCCACACATTTCTTCCATTCCACCAATTCTGTAGCATTAACTGCTGCTTGCTTGGGGACTTCTTGATCAATGAAGTCCTTTAGACCGTTGTCCTCTAATACTGCTTCCATGCAATCCTTCTAGACTATATAATTCGAGCTGCCATCAAGGGCATACTCAAGTCTTAAACCGTTGAACACCATTGGTGAAGTTTGAGATGTGATCAGAATTTGAATTCTATAATTAGGATTCAACCTTCGAACTTCTCCCTTCTTTGTATACTATTCTGTGCTTTGATCACCTTTGCTCTGATACCATGTAGAAAATATTCTACCAATCAACTAGCCTTGATACCATGTAGAAATTCCCATTGTAGATCAACAGATTAAGCAATATACTAAAGCAAAATACAAGATCTACTTCTACAACAACTTTGGGGAATCTTAATTGATTATGAGCAAGATCAAATAGAACACATATAACTGAGAATGAGAAAGCAATCACACATGAACATAGAAGAATACTTTGGGGAAAGCCTCAACTAAAAACCCCGATCTCTGTATTATCATACAAATGGAAATATGTACAGATTACATAAAGCTTTAGCTCACAAGTTATCCAACTCTCAGTATAATCCAATAATGCAGCTCACAAACTGAATAGACACGATCCTATTTCCTTGCATAGTTTCTCTTGGGGTTCAATGCTACCACCTGTGTGAATTGGCCTCATCACACACTCATCAAACTCAAAAGTAATTGTGCAATCTCCAAGGAATGAATTCCTTCTGCATGCAAGAGATATCCTCCATGGAATATCCCTGCAACTGATAGTACACTATCCCATCATCTAATCTCAATTGGGTCTCTAACTGAACTAACATGCATGAGTTATTTATGACAGAATATTCAATTATTTGAAGTGCAGCAGTTACATGCATGCATGCATTAACTAATTGAACTCACAATCAGTTCCAAAAAATGTTGGAACTAATCTAACTGGACTTAACTCAACTAACTGAGCTAACTAATTACAACTCAAAGTACAGCTCATCCTTATCTCCTTAATTAAGGGATAACTTCCTCAGTCAATGGAGAAACTGTTGCATGTCTTCACATACACTTCATGTTTGATTTCCTGCAACTATTTAACTCAAGATGAATTAATTAATTATTTTACAAACAACTGCTAAGATCAAATTCGAATTTTAATTCTCAATTTTAGTTCAGGGACTAGCTAAAATTGGAATGTATCCCGAAATGCTATTTATAGCAATGCTATTTTTATCATTTCTATTTTATCATTACTTGTTGCTATATCCAACACTTGTACTTGAAATGCTATTTATAGCATTTCTTGTTGCCATTTTCAACAGTTTGTTGATGTGGAAATTTGATTTTTCTCAATTTGACCAAGGCAAAGTCAGATTGAGACTTTCTTGTTACACTTTTCAACAAGTATTTCTTACAACAATTTGGTGTCTGACTTGGCCATGACATTAAAGATAAACTATTATTATTTTACTAGTGTAGGTTTTCATTGTTTAAATGTATGTCATATGTTGTTGCTTATGGAAAATTGTGGCAATTCATAAAACTTTTCATGCATTACCACGATTTTCTCCAAAAGCAACAACATATGACACATATTATTATTATTACAACTATTTAAAAACTTTTAATTAATTCTTCTTATAATTATTAATAGTAATTACCTTGGATCTAGGTGCTCCAACAATGACTGGTGGTAATGATTACTCCCTTGTTAGCTTGCTCTAGTGCATTCAAGGCTGGGGAATGGTGGTGCACCCCATTTTCCATTCTCACTAGATGGGGTGGTTGGACATCAAGGATCTTGCATTAAAAACTAACTTGGGATGTGGAGCTTGGCTTCACTATGTAGGTTATTGTTCATTTTGGCATTTGTAGGGATGAGAAAGACATGGAGTTTGGAGGTGAAAGAAGGGGCAATGCTCACCTAACAGACATAGTTTGTGAGCACGGTCGCTCTAGGAGAGGAGGGAGAGGAAGGGGTCATTTGCCTTCTCCTCCATGGCATGGTCCAAGAATAGACCATTTTGATGAGGACCTTCCACAACACATCAGGTGAATGATTACGACAATGGAAGTGAAGGAGATAAGAAATATAAGGTACGATCACTAGGCTGTTAGAAGTTTACTCAGAGGACACTTGAGGGACTAGGAAGAAGTTCTTTGTGTGGTGGAGGGATGAATCGCCGACTTAGATTTCCATATGGTTTAGGCTCGGTCAGCTCTGTGTGTCTTGGCTTGTGCTCTGAGAATTCAATTCCCTCTGCCACCCCTGCCTCCCACTTCCTCCAACTCCCCAAACAACTTGGACCCCTCTTCTTCGAGTCCCCCAGATTCGATCTTTTAAGGAGCAAAGATGGCCAATTTTGAGAAGTTGGGATCTTTGCAAATGAGGGAGAAGCAATCAAGAAACCCAAGCTCATTAGGCAATGAGTCGAAGGAGCAGGCCACTGACAACATGGTAGCATTGGAAAACAATCTAACAAGAGAGATACCACAACACAACACCAACATCAGCACTGTAGGGATGTTCATTGAATGGGAAAGACCACCATGGCTATCGAAAGGTCAAGAACGATTCCTTCAAGTAATTCTCAGCATTACCTGGATTGATATCAATCACCAAGAAAGGCCTTCTCAGTCTCTATTGTTTTGTTGTCTTTTTTACATGCTCGTCTGGTCTTCTGATGATAAAAATTGGTCTCATGATACTCAGAGAGATCATTTGGTTTCCCACCTAAAGACATATGATCATCCCCAAACTAACTCTTAATTTGATAGACTATTTTTATATCTTGAACACTCACTTCAAACACTGCACAAATATTTCTACATTTCTATACTCTAAAAAATTTCAATAATCTCATAAAAACTTACTTACTTTAAAAAAAAAATAATTAAAAATAAAATATAATTAATTTTTTTTAACAATATAAAATACTTATAACATTTACCTATAATTTAATTTATATTACTGCACCATTATATAAATTTATTTTGCAAAACCAAAACTTAATTGGATAAAGATCTAATCCTCTCACTCCACTTTATGATATACCTTATCTTATGAGATCCAATTATTATAACATGGGGAAAAGAGATCTCTCTCTATTGGAAGCTCTTTTAACACTTAGCATGTTACGTACATAATAGTTAATGCAAGTAGCGAATATTATAATGTGTAATTAAATATAATGATTTCCCATTTATATCAAAAAGGACATAAGTCCATTACTTTGACCTAATCTTCTTGGAAATTGATATCATGGACCATACTCCACTTGTATCGTATGGTTGACTTTTGATAAATTTGTATGAGTGCTACAGGTCGAAGATTGAAGCCGGAATTATGATTATTAAAAATTAGAAAGATGAGCATTATTATGAGGAGGGTTAGCATTATTATGAGGAGGGTTAAGGAAATTTAAAATAAAATATAAGGAGAGTAAAGTAAGTGTATATATAGTTATAATTAAATGAGATATAGGTTAATTAGTATATATTTAAATAAAGTTTTTTTTAGAAATTATATAAACGGAATTTTGATAGACGTTTTTCAGAATCAACAAGTGTGGTTTATTATCATGATCAGATGAAGAGACCATGGTAAAGGCTTAAATAGAGAGCAATGTAAAGACATAATTTCAAGTAACGCCTATAT
>APFE031546657.1:88343-119188 GCA_000404065.3 Pinus taeda | reverse complement strand
GAGCCGGCATAAACAATAATAATGTAAGGGGCACAATAATAACAATAGTGGGCTTCTATGGGGCACAATAGTAACAATATGGGGACTACATGGGTACAACAATATAATAAGGGGGTTGTACTTATAACAATAAGGGGTTACACTAGTAGTATATGGGCCTAACACTTATCTAATTTGCATTTAGACAAAGATCAAGAAGACTTTTCCCTTGTATTAAATTTTATACAATAAAACAAAATCTCCTCAAAATTCCCTTATAATCATATATGTTTGCAAATAGAAAATCATTATATCAACACATTTCCCAAATATCTATTAAGACTAAAAAATTATAATATATATATTAACATGTTAAATCTTAGGAACATAACACAATTTCATAAAGTTTACCCATTTTCTCCAACATGAGCTAATATTGTTAGTAAAATTGAGAATGTCATTTACAATATAATATAATATAAAATTAAGGCTAACAATTTGATTTAAAAATCTAAGAAGAGTGTCTCTCCATGTTTCAAATAGAAAACTAATATTTCTTATATGTACCATCATTACTCATGTGCAATCTCAAAATTGGAGATCCAAGTGTAGAGAGTCCCCATTTGAATTCAATGCACAACCTAAAAACAACTTGGTGATTTCCTTCCTTGACCTCCCTCTTATATAATCATTTTCATTTTTAAAGGCTTTCTAAAATTTAAAAATGGATGTTATGGTGTGTGATACCCACTTAAAATTGAGTAAGATGGATACAACCCTTTATATGTTCAAAATGTGAAAATAATATTGGTGAGTGTGATAACATGATTTAGAAAGATATGTCTAAGTAGGGGAAAATAGTGATATGAATTAGAAATGATTGTGGTGGACAAAAGATAATTTGCATAACAATTTATATTTTTTTATGGAATATGGTAATGTGTTATGATTTTAATTCTCCAATAAGAGGTTGGTTTGTCACTAATAAAGTAGAATATTTCCATTTTTCCTTCTTTCCCATTTCATACTTTTATAAGTGAAACAAGTAAGAGAGAGGGAACACAATTTGTAGTGTTATTCCTTCTTAACCCTAATAATTGATTTGTTGCATAGTTCTCCATATTGGATGGTTCTCTAATTCTAATATCCTTCAAGCCCCTCCACACACTTAAAAAGAAAATTACATTTTTCATATCTGACAAAAAAATCCATGTTTTGAAAGTATATTCAAAAGCACTAAAATAATTTATATTTGGCTACAATTTCAACCATTCAAAAAGAAGGAGATGCTTTTTTAGGATGGGATTTTCGTTGTGAACTAACCCTGACACGGGCTAGGGTTTGTATGCAAACTTCTGGAGCTCCCTTCTCCGTGACCTAGACTAGCTCCGTCTCCCACCTGGCATCGTACCTCCCGAACACCGTTACTGAGCTCCTCTCATTTCCCGTTTGCAGCCTTGAGCATATTCCCCTGTGACTGCGTCGTGCCCTCATCGTCCTCCATTTGTAGCAGTTGGTCTCCTACAGGATGATTTCTCCACTTACGACGGCAGCTGGCGCATAACACCCAGAGAAATTATGGGCTCCGAATTAGTAGATTATTCAAAAGAACCTCTTGAGGGTACCTCCATATAGACTACCCCACACTCAAGCACATAGTGGTTTTTTCCTTTCAGTAGAGATTTGACAGAGGCTATCAATCCCCTACCCTCGATCTCGGGGCCTTCCTGCTCGGTTATCACCCTACTCGCGGTTCCACCATCCTGTCCGCCTTTCGCTACACCTCCTCCATCGCTGACCTCCCTTCAATTTGTGGCCTGCTGCATTGGACCTGACCTCACTGATTGCTCTTCAAGTTTCCCTCCCCTTCAACCATTCGCAGGATACCATTACCCCTCAACTTCATCTCTCGGCGCGCCTCCTCTTTCCTCTCAAGGTCACCCCCACTCGGCTCTGATATCTTTTCCCCTTTCAGGCAGCTTCACGAATATCCCTCCTCTTTCGGCCACCTTCCCCTCTGGCCCTAGACTGAAATCCCCAAACCCTAACCCTACAAGCCCTCATCGCAGGGGAACAAAGGAGGACGCCACCGACGCGGGACATAAGTCGGGAAAAAGACAGAAGTGTGTGCAATCAAGGGCACAAGACGTTATCATCAGTTTGAGAGAAGACATATAGTGGGGCGAAGCCATGGACACTGCCGAACGAGTCTTGGTTGGAAGAGTTTGGCGTAGGAACTATACGACGGCACGATTAAAACAATGGGTTGCAGAATTATGGGGACATAACCTGGCCGAGCTACCTTTCGTTCAAACTTTTGTTCACGGTTGGTTTGCACTGCGATTTTCTTGGGTCGAGCATACAAATTGGGTATTGTCATCCTTCTGGCATTTTGAACAGTCCCTTGTGTTGCTGAGGAGATGGAGCCCCCTTTTCGATCCAGAGAGGGAACAGTTAGGGGCTGGGCTTCTATGGGTTCACCTTCCCAGCCTGCCACTACAATTCTGGTTTGAGGACATCTTCAGACACATAGGGAACTCTCTAGGCATCTATCTGGAATATGACAAATCATACCTCTCCATTGGAATCATGGATTTCATGAGGATCTTAGCCCATTTAGACATCAGAGAAGGGTTACAAGAGAAAATTACTCTGTGTTGGAGGAACTTCACACAAATGCAGATCCTTGATTATGAGGGTGTTCCATTTAGGTACAAGTGCTGCCATAAAGTGGGTCAACTCTATAAGGACTAACCCCTGATTGGAAAAGTGAAGAACGGGAACAATGGGAAGACAATACCTACAAAGGATCCTCAGGCACTAGCAAGACACACCTCTTCGCATGAAGCAATGGAACACTCAGCCCCTGAAGCAACAGAGAATTTCCCGACCTTGGAGACTCCAAAGAAGCATGGAAAAGCATATTTTCGGTCACCCTCTCCTCCATTGACTCGGTCAAGGGCGGCTGTAGAAGCCACGCTATCTTCGGGTATGTCCACTTCTAAACCCTACTCTGTACAATTCTCTAATTTATCTGAATGCATGGATGTGTCTATGGGGTTTCATCAGAGCTCTGATTTTATGCCATTCCCCCCCATTACCTTAGATTTCTTGCTGCATCCCTCTCCCCCTATTTACTCCTGTACCCCCCCATCCTTCTCGGAGGCAAAACCATCTGCATCCTACGACTTTGATCAAGTTTCTCTCCCCCACAGATACTCGCTTCATTCCCTTTCCCGATCACAAGCCCCTAACTCCATAGGCATTGGTTTGGCATCTTCCCCCATCCCTCAGAAGCCCCTTAGAGGTCGACCATCCTCCCTTTCCAAAGCCAAGCTGCAGGCAGGGGAGGAGATTGTCGCGGGGTGACAACTTATTATAGACTAGGTTGTTAGAGCACATAACACCCTGGGCTCATCTCCCCCATGAAATTTCTCTCATTCAATTGTCGAGGGATAGCTAGCCCTGTGAAAAAACTAGCTTTACGAAGACTTCTTAAGACTAAACATATTGATGTTGTTTTATTACAAGAAACCTTGGGCCTCACTGAAGCCATTTCTCACCTCCTCGAATCCATGTTCCCCGGATGGTCCTTCCAAGCCGTTGATGTAAATGGTCGTTCGGGTGGCATAGCCTTGGGTTACAATCCCCACTCTATCAAGTTGTGTAACATTTGGGGAGGCATTGGACACATAAAGGTAGACATTTTCTCATCTGAACTGGGCACAAACATCAGACTGATTAATGTATATGGGCCTTGTCATCATCGTGAAGTATTTTGGGAACAATTTTTGACCTCTAGCATCCTGCATCCTGACAACATCATCCTGGCTGGGGACCTTAACTTCTCTATCGGTTTATCGGAATCTTGGGGACATCATGCCTAGGTCAATCCCCTATCTGTTTTCTTTGAAAATATCATGGAGAACCACAACTTTATTGATATCCTCACTGCAAAGATTCTACCTACATGGAGGAACAAAAGGATTGGAGGGTGCAGCCTCACAAGAAGGCTTGATCGATTCCTCATCAAGGAACAATCACTAGGTTTGGGCTTCATCTTCAAATAGTGGGTTGGATTAGGTGGTATATTTGACCACTTGTCGATATTCCTTGACATAAGGGGAGGAATATGCAAACCTAGAGCCCTCTTCAAATTCAATACCACTTGGTTGAATTATTTTGCCTATACTCGATTGGTCACTTACTTCTGGAAGTCCCACCCCCTGCTATTGGTGGGAACATAACATAAGGCTTTGTCAACAACTTAAAAGAGCTGAAAAGGCTATCAAAAATATGGGCACATAGAAAAAGAGAACATGAAGTACAAACCCTAAGGGACATTGAATCAAAAATTTCTGCTTTGGAGGACGAGCAAGGAGGGGTTTTCATATCAAGAGATCAAAAGGATAAGCTCACTGAGTTAATATCAAAGAGAGGAAAAATCATAAAAGATCGGGAAGAAAACTAGAGATTGAGAAGTAGAGCAATATGGTTGATGGAGGGAGATGACAAGACAAATTTTTTCCACAATTTTGCAAATGGCCAAAAGGAAATCAATACCTTATGGAAACTAACAAATGAGCAAGAGAATGATGTGCATACCTTCTAGCAACTGACCTCTCTAGCCAAAACACACTTCAAACAAATCTATCAGGCACCTCCCAATGCCACTCTTGCTGAAGTCATCAGAGTAGCACAACTCTTCCCTCAGTTTGTAGATCAAGAGAATGCTATGGAGGCGAACATGGCAGTCACTATAGGGAAATTGGAGGCTACTTTGAAATGGTTTAAGCGCGACAACAGTCTTGGACTAGATGGCTGGTTGGTGGAGTTCTATACAACTTTTTTTGAAATCCTTGGAGATGATCTACTTAAGGTCATTGAAGAATGTAGGACCCCTGGTCGTACGTATGGGGTCATCAATTCCACTTTCACCGCCCTCATCCCCAAATCAGAGAACCCGACCTCCTTTGATGATTTACTCCCTATCTCCCTATGCAATTACATTTATAAAATTATTTCTAAAATCATAGCAAACCATCTCCGACCCATTCTCTTTACCCATCTCCTCAGAACAATTTGCCTTCCTCCAGGATCATCAGATTCATGAAGCAGTTGGTACTGCTCAGGAAGTGATGCACTTCATCCAAACAAGGAAGATTAAAGGTATGATCATAAAGGAAAACCTCTCAAAGGCTTTTTATCGAGTAAGTTGGATATACCTTCGAATTCTCCTAACTCACTTAGGATTCCCATATGAGTTTATAAAATGGATCATGTGTTGCATCACAAACATATCCTTTAGTGTCTTGGTCAATGGAGCGGTAACACCTTTCTTTCACTCTGAAAGAGGCCTCAAGCAAGGGTGCCCCTGGCCCCCTTGCTGTTTTTGCTGGTTATGGAGGGGCTTAGTAGACTTATAAAATATATGCATCACAGAGGAAGACTCATGGGAATCAGGATCACTGACAGATGCATAATAACTCATTTACTCTTCGTGGATGATGTGTTGATCTTCCTCAATGGTCTAATTGGGGACTTGACTACCTTACAGAACACCATCTCCCTTTTTCAAACTACAACATGCATGGTCATCAACAATTCTAAATCCACCATTACAGCTACTGGTTGCACCCCACATGAGGTCCAGTTTGCTCTTCACTGGTTCCCCTTCACCCTTTTAAAATTGGAGGATGGACTTAGATATTTGGATTACAGGCTGAAGCCCCATGGCTACAAAATAGTTGACTAGACATGGTTAATCTCAAAGCTAGAAAGAAGAATCAATACCTAGTACCATAAGTATCTCTCCAGGGCCGGAAGACTAGTTCTCATCAAAGTTGTTCTTGAAGCCACTCTGATGTACTGGATGTCCCTAGCTTGGATACCTAGAGGAATCCTTACTAGAATACAAAATCTCTGTTACAGGTTCCTCTGGAAAGGCAAATAAACTGGGAGGATCTTTGCATGGGAAAAATGGGATTTGCTTACCCTCCCAAAGAAATGGGGAGGGTGGGGCATAAAAAAACTGGAATACTTCTCCTCTGCTATGGTGGCCAAACTAGGATGGAAACTGATCACAACAAATAGGCTTTGGACTATGGTGGCTTCCTCTAAGTACATAGCTCACCTAAATCTGATGGACTGATTCAAACAGACAAGTTGGAATAAAATAGGTATTTCGGTCATTTGGAAAGCAGTGTTAAACTCATTGCCTCTCATCTGAGATGGACTCACTTGGAGAATACAAGTTGACACATCTGTCCGCATCAGGCTGGACCTATAGATTGGGTGTAGCAACACCCACAAGCTACCAGAAGAACCTAATCTCCTCCTCGCTAAATCTAGCATTACTCACATCAACCACATTGTTGACATAGATCAATCCACCTTTCTCTAGTAGGCCTGGAAATCTACCCACAGTCTGCACATTCCTCAATAGTGGCATCAACATTGGGTGGACTACATAGCTGCCTTAACCGAATCTCACATTAGAATAGTAAAAGGGGAGGATGAGATTATTTGGGCACATGCAAAAAATGGGCGGTACTCTCCCAAAGAGGGATACCTCTGTTTAGCAAGAATTCATAAACCTCAACCTATAGAATTATGGTGGAAAGGCACGTGGAAACTCAAAGCACCCCCTAAAACCATACTACTCATGTGGTCAATTTTGAAAAACAAGACTCCCACTGGAGACAATCTTATCAAGAGAGGAAAACATGGACCTTTTTGGTGTAGCTTATGTAAAGACAACTCAGAATCTGCGGATCACCTCTTCCTCAAATGCCCTATCACTATAGACCTATAGATAATTGTCCTCTCGAACATCCCTACTCAGTGCACATGGTGGGGCCTATCTGCCAAAGAAGCTTGGACCACATGGTGGACATCTGAACCTCGACAAAGGCCATAAACCTTCCCCTCCTCATCTGTTGGGAAATATGGATTTCTCATAACCGTCTCATTTTTCAAGATATCGCTCCTCACTAGCCCTCCATCTCTGCTCGACTTTTCGCAGATTTCAGCAACATTCCTGAAGATGATGAAAATCCTCCCCCCAGACATATTGTCCCGGAAAACATTGACCACACCCAACCATGGGAATATTTTGATGGATCTACACAAGAAGCAGGGTGTGGGGGTGGTGCCATCCTATATCTTTCAGATTCCCATCACTTCCAAATCCAAATGGGGCTTGGAGGGGGCACAAACAATTTTGCAAAGCTCATTATTTCCAAACAACTCATTCAATTTGCATTAGAAAAGCATTGCAGGAATCTACAACTTTTTGGGGACTCAAAAATTGTATGCAATTGGATTAATAAAACATCAAACTGTTATGCTTACGCTTTGAGGCCTATCCTGGATGAGGCCCATAGACTCATCTCTTTATTTGACAACTTTGCTTGTTGTCATATACATACAAGGAACACAACTCACTTGCCGATATCCTATCCAAGGAGGCAGCAGTCAGGCCACATGACACATGGCTGATACATGAGTGGAGGGGTGGAGCACACTACTAGTATTACCATCACCATTTCATGGACCATACAATATAGGCACAACAGGAGCCTATTTTTTGTTATATGTTAATATTTTCATGTTTATATATTACCAGTTGTATTTAGAGACATACATACTCTTTGAGTAGAGTATTTTTTTGATAACCTTATATGAGCACTACTGAAGGCAGAGCCTCCCTGCGTGGAGAGCTTATTTTTTGTATTCCTCTACTTGAGAGGCACATATCCTCATATACTGCATATGCAAACAACATCTACAACATGTAATTTTCCTTAATATAATGAAAATTACGATTTTTCCAAGGGGATTTTTTTTTCAACCATTCAATTCTATAATGTAAATCCATAACTATATCAACTACAATTTGTATTAGAATTTTTATTTTTAATTTTTTCTTGTGAGGAGGATAAACCTAGATTTATATATTCAGTAAGGAAGTTTTATAGGAAACCGAATTTGTTGTCGATAACCTCCTTAGTTTAGCTCAAGTTCCTCCAGCCCTAGTCTTCCTTTAAAATATCTCACATAATAAGGACAATGGTCTACAAACTTTGGGGTGTGGGTGAAAGGAAGGAGAAAGATATTCAAATTAAATCAGGTATTTTTGAATCAAAGATGTATATTCCCATTTATTGTTGATAAAATCATCATATGGGTTTGGGTTTCTCTATTCTTTGTTAGTTTTCTAAAATCTAGCTAACTAATTTGTGAATTTTAACCAAGCAAAGAACAAAAATCAGGACTTTAACTTTTAATCCAAAAATATGCTAAGTTTTCTAACTTGCATGTAGCAAAAACCAAAAGGAATAGATGAAGACAAGCACACCATAAAAAAATTACACAAGAATTTACCCGGGAAACCCCAATCTGGGAAAACATGCAATCTTGGTGTTTTATTTTATTTAGCTCAACAAATCTCAAAAGATGATTACAAATAGAAGGGAAAAAATTCCCTTTTCCTTTGTAAACTCTTTGTGCACTGGTTTGCACCCTTATCACAAATATGGCCTCACTTATGTGCCCTTGCATGAAGTCGTGTGACATATACGATCTCCTCTCTGCACTGATTTTGGCCTCCAATGAAGTATGCAAATTTCTGGAAGTGATATGAGTTGAATCTGCCTCCTTTATTCCTCTAATTCCGTGATTTGAAACCCTAGTGTTGAACTGAACCATTCTCTCTTTCACTGAGTTGAACATCAAGATTTCTAGTGCATAATGAACAAGCTATATGCCATTTTCCCTCTTATAATTCAACTTGGGTCCACCATTGCCACAAATGGGATCTCCTTGGATGAATGAGATTGATCTAATTTTTTACTAGAGGAAAATTTAAATTTTCCTAAGTCAAAAAATAAAACAAAAAGGTAAACCACGTCTTAGCCCCTCTTGTGGGTTCCTCCGCCAGATTTA
Organism: Pinus taeda; assembly: GCA_000404065.3. Lineage (NCBI taxonomy): Eukaryota > Viridiplantae > Streptophyta > Pinopsida > Pinales > Pinaceae > Pinus > Pinus taeda. Next base: position 110,263 of record APFE031546657.1, on the reverse strand, counting down.
GTTCACCTACTAAATATGTAAGAACCCTTCCTCCTCTAAATTCATTTAACACTCCTTCTTAGGGAGGAAAGTGTTATGAACAACACCCAATTTGTCCCTAAAATAGACACAACTCCCTCTAGAAAAAACCTTAGTCAATATGTTTGTTGTTTACTCTACTAGAGGAATGTATTAAAGTTTGATCTTGGCCCTCTGAACACATTCCATGATATGATGATACATGGTCTTGATGTCCTTGGAGCGATCATGAAACATTGGATTATCATAGAACTTGTGGCAATTCTGATTATCACAATAAATGACTATAGGCTCCAACCTCTAACTGAAGAGCCCAGCAAGAAGCTTCCTCAACCAAATGGCCTCACAAGCTTCTAGGATGGTAGACATGTATTTAACCTCTGCTAAGCTTAGTTCCTATGATTGTTTGACTACCCTCATGATTGTTTGACTTCCTATGAATTTTCAATTTTATATGACTCTTCATATTCTATATGTGTTCTTTGGACTTCCACTTTACAATACATTTTGAGTAGATAATTACATAATCCACAATAATGATGTGGCATATGATGACTCATGACATGACACTACTGACATGGACTGCATGATGACATGGAAATGTTAATCCATTCTTATTGCACCTTGATATGTGTCTTATTGAGTATGCTCTTTTGTCTACCTCCATATGGCTTAGAGTTAAGGAGTCTTCGATGATGTCAAGTCTTGAGTTGTGGTCGCAAACCGGTGTCCCTTTGCTTTCTCATGATTGATCATCTTGCATAATCAGTCACAAAGATGTCTTCCAACATGTTTCCCTTCTTCATCTCCTTCTTCATCATCTTTTCATGATATGATAGAGTACCTCCATATGTAATTCACTCATGACAAGATGACATCGATCTGATAAACCCCTAGTTTAAGATGTTTCATGTTGATGCACTAAACCAGGTGAAATTTGGATCATTATATTTTTTGTCATCCATATCGATGAATTTGGAGTGGAAAAAGTGGAGGAATTAGATCATGGGACTGTATTAGCCGTCGGGACCGAGTTTTGTTAAACAAGGTCTGAAACCTTCTAGGAGAATTTTGAGGCATCAAACAACAATTTTTGGTGGTAAAAATCTGCTACTTTAGCGCCACACCTCTTCATGATATTCTACACACAAATACCTTCCCAACGGCACAAGAAGCGCGCTAATCAGAGTCTGTATGCAAAAATTATGCTATTCAAAAGTTTACCTTATTTTCACACCTATAGTTTGGGAGGATGCTGCATCAACCCCCATTATTCATGGAAAAGAGGCTAGTCATGTGATTATGATGTAAAATACTCTAGAATAATTTATATTGTAACTTGATTTAAGAGTTGATGTAGTCAAAATTAACTACTATTAGGCTATCAGGTTGTGTTATAATCGGGCCACTAGGAGGAAGAGGCATTCCATTCCTTTGAGATAATTTTGTTCCATAGCTGAGAAAATATAGCCATGAGAGAAAGGAGGTAGAGAAAAAAGAGAGGATATGTGCACTGTAGAAGCCCATGGGCCATAGGCATTACTTCTTTGTACTTACAACCATATTTCTAGACAAAGAAAGAGAGTGAAGCGGCGTCACCTTCCAACTGGGTTTTCTTGCGAAAGAGTTTCCCAAAGAACATATCTTGTGTCTTATTTGTGTGTGAGATTATTTTGTCGTTCTCTAATTTTCTACATAATTTCCATTTGCATGCATGTACTAATTACAGTAAAATTTACAAATCTATAAATTAAAAAAAAGTGTAATAGTGTAAAATTTGAGATATGTTGTGACGAAAAGTCCAGTGGAATATGCACGATAATTTATGGATCATTTGGTATTAAAGAAGGCATCTTTGGGTATTTTTGCATATATGAAGGGGATCTAGATCTTCAGGGACAAAAATTGTAAAACCCTAATCATGGAAGAAGAATCTATAAATGAACCTTGTGATCCTGTAGAGGTGAGGTTTTTGCGGCTAGAACAACAAGTAGTGGATATAAACCGCAATGTAAACCTCCTCATGGAAGCCCTAAGCAATAAGTTGGGGATATTTGGAGAATATGGGGGTTTGAATGTAGAGGACAAATCAAAAGTGGGCTTGGGAGATCAGGAAGACACAGAGAACCAGCTGAAGAAAGAACCAGGAAAAGATCAACCTAGTTCAAGTGTCGTGAATCATTCATTGTTTAAAGTGGAAGAAAAAGCCAATCTCAAGCCGTACCATGGTGAGATCGATGCTCTGAAGCTGAACCACTGGTTGCAGCAACTGTAATTTTATTTCGGTGTCCATCAGATCGAGGAAGGAAAAAATATCTCATTCACATGAATCAAATTGTAGGGTCATGCACTAACTTGGTGGGAGAGCCACACAGAAACCCTGAAGTTGGAGGGAGAACCTCTAGTGACTAAGTGGGAGGGTTTGAAAACCCTCATTAATTCACAATTTTATCCCATCTAGTACATGGAAGACCAATGGATCTGGTGGAATTACTTCAAGCAAAAGTTGGGCCAAAGCGTGCAGGAGTACACCACATAATTAAGAAAGATGGCTATAACGTTGGGTATCTCTCCAAAGAACCCATATGAACTCCTAAAGTATTTGGGGGTTTTATACTGTCATCTGTGTCAGAAAGTGATTTTGTTCAAGCCCAAATCTCTGGATGAGGCTTGTGTACATGCACAATAACTAGAAAACATAGGCATGAAGAGAGCGAAATCAAGTGGATTGAAGCAGAAGGAGCAACAACAAGCTCATAAGGAGGGAAAGAAGAAGCAAAAAGGGGGAAACGATAAGAAGATGGAAACCAAAAAACACCAGTGAAAAGATCCTATAAACCATTGCAACATCTATGGCCATACAAAGGAAAAATGTTGGAAGTTGCATCCAAAGCTAAACCTAAAGAACAAGAAGAATGATAATAAGAAGAAGAATCTCATGGCCACTAATTTGAGAAACCAAGTTGAAAGCAACTCAGATGTGGATGAGAAGATCATATGTACATGGATGAGAAGATCATATGTACATTAGCGCAGAAGGAGGCTAATCTGAGTAGCTTAGTCATCGAAAGACAAAGAAATGACAAAACTCTTCCATATAAAGATACAGGTCAAGAAGACGAAGATTGATGCTTTTTTTGACTCAAGATCACAGGAGAATCTCATTGTAGTAGAGATGGTCAAGAATTTGGGGCTGGAAGTATGAAACCCATATCCACTGGGATGGGTAAATAAGGATGAAACATTGAAGGTAAAAAAATAGTGCAAAATTAGATTTTCTATCAGTGCTGATTTTATTGATGAAGTAGATCTAGATGTGGTTTCCCTTGATGTATGTGGAGCCGTGTTTGGGAGTCCATACATGTACATGCAAGATGAAATATTCATGAGGAGATCCAATCAGTATTGGCTCATCAAGGATGGGAAATCATTTATCATCAACAAACACAAAGTCACATCGAAAATTTCACTAGTAAGTTCCAACTAGGCCAAGAAGTTGATTAATTCCAACAAGAAGCATGTTTTATTATTTTTAAGAGAAAGTCAGTCTGAAGAGGAGTCAATAAGAGGTAAAGAATACCTAGGAGGGTGTACTAAGAAGCAAAAACAAAAATGGGAGGAGTTGTTATAGGCATACAAGGACATGTTCCGATCGAGAGCCTAAAGGGTTACCACTTGAGAGAAAAGTGGAGCATGAGATCCAACTATTTCTAGACTCCCCATTGCCAAATATTGGGTTGTACAGGCAGTCTGTTATAGAATAAAGTGAGGTGAAAAAATTGTTGCAACAACTGTTGGAAATGGGTGCCATTCGACAGAGTACATCACCATGTGGGTCACCCATCATCAGTGTGCCAAAGAAGGATGGGACTTGGCAGATGTGTATAGATTACAGGGCATTGAATAAAATCACGCTCAAGAACAAATACACTCTTCCCAGGATAGACGATCTGCTATATCAATTGCAGCAAGAAAAGAATTTCACCAAGTTGGACTTGAAGTCTGGATATCACCAGGGTCGAGTCAAAGAAGAAGATACATGGAAGACCGCCTTCAAAACTAGGAAAGGTTTGTATGAGTCGATAGTTATGCCATTTTGCCTATGTAATGCACCAACTGAGTTTATGAGATTAATGAATGATATACTATGTCCTTAAATAGATTCATTTGTTGTTGTCTATTTGTATGATATACTAGTATATAGTGCTACCTGGCAGGAGCATATTTCACATTTGATGTAGGTGCTAGAAATATTAAAGAAGCATCAGCTACTAGCAAATATCAAGAAGTGTGAGTTTGCATAGAAGTCTTTGGTGTATCTGGGATTTGTGATTAGTGGAGGAGATCTGAATATACATCCTTCCAAGATGGATGCCATCATGAAATGGGCAGTGCCTACTAATGTTTCTATGGCCAGGAGTTTCATTGGGGCAACACAGTACCTGAGGAAATTCATAGCCTCATTTTCAACAATAGAAACACCACTCCATGTCATAACAACAAGTGGCAAGAGTTTCCAATGGGGGAAAGACCAATATAAGGATTTCAAGGAGCTAAAAAAGAAGACCATTCAAGCACCAATTTTGGAATTACCAAACTTGCAATGACCCTTTGCAGTGGAGACATATGTGAGTGGGTATGTTATGGGAGTTGTCTTGATGCAAGGAGGAAGGCTTGTTTACTACCATTCTGAAGTATTTCATGGGGAAATGATTAACTACCCTACCTACGATAAGGAGCTCTATGCCATGGTGCAAGTTGTGAAGAATTGGAAGCACTATCTGATGGGAAAGTAGACAATAATCAACATAGATCACCAACTGTTACAGTACTTGTAGGCCCAAAGTAAGCTACAATAGACCAGACATTACAAGTGGATAGGGTTTTTATAATAGTTTCATTTGGTGATCAAGTATAGAAGGGAAGCACAGAAAAGTTGGTCAATATGATTTCAAGGCCATCCACATCAAAGATTGCAATTTTGGGGAATCTTATGCACATGGATCCATTCACCCATGATGCATACAGAGAGGCATATGTAGAAGATGAGGAATTCAAGGAGGTGTATCAACAATTGTAGAGTCAGAGTCATGTGCATGATGGCGACACCACCATTGACTACCATCTCTAGGATGGGTTACTCTACAAGATGGATAAGCTATGTTTTCCTAAAGGTGAGCATTTGCAGCTGATTAGAGAGGCTCACACATCCAAGGTTGCAGGGAACTTTGGTGTAGGGAAGACCATGGCTAACTTCTAGAGGTGTGTGTATTGGCCCAAGATGCAAGAGCAGGTAGCTCGGTTCACAAGAGGATGCATGATTTTTTGTACTAGCAATCCTAGTAATAGGAAATAGGGTCTATATCATCCCTTACTTGTACCTACTCGTACTTGGGAAAGAATTTCCATGGACTTTGTGGGAGGTTTACTGAAAGCTAGGAAGGGACATGACTACCTGTTCATGGTAGTTGACAGGTTCAACAAGATGTGTTTTCTGATGCCCTATAAAAAGACCATTAGCGGATAAGAAGAAACAAAATTGTTCTTTGGATAGGTCTGGGTGCACTTTGGGATACCAAGGAGCATCATTTCAGACAGGGACACAAGATGGGCAGACAGAAGTAATCAACAGGATTTTGGTGCAACTTCTAAGGGGATACAACCAGAAGTATTCGAAGATTTGGGATGAAAATCTGGTATATATACAACATTCTTATAATAGAGCAGTCCACACTTCTACAGGAAAGTCCCCATTTGAGACTTGTTTTGTATATTTTCCACCTTCACCTTTGGATATTTCATATGGGCAACAAAGAGGAGTGAGGGAAGATCTTACAGGAGATGCTTTGAGGGCTGAAAATTTTATAGAAAAACTCAGGAAGATTCATCTATAGGTACATGAAACACTGTATAAGTCGTAGGAGAAGTATAAGGCCAGACATGATCAACACAAAACAAACAAATCATTCAAGGTGAGAGACAGTGTATGGCTACAAGTGAACAAGGAGAGGTTACAAGGACCTGGTAGGAAAATCAAGGCTCTAAGGTATGGTCCCTTTGAGATATTGGAAAAGGTGGGTGATAATGCCTATCAACTCATTTTACCACCATATATGTGAATTTACTCAGTTGTGAATGTAGATAATTTGAAATTCTATGATCCTTCCATGCTAGATCAGGAAGAGGAACATGTATTACATTCTATGAAGGATTTAGCACCAGACACTCAGGCAGATTTGACAAAAGATACAATTTTGCAGAAGAGGTACAAAACTACAGGACATCGGAAACATGACCTTTTGAATATTGGGTTGAGGGGACAACTTCTAGGCAAAGCTAAATGGTTCGCCAGAGAGAAGGTGGAGGAAAAAAAGGCTCACCTCATCCAGTAAAAGATTTTGGGGACCAAAATCCTCCCATAATTGGGATGTGTGATATGAATTGGATCATTATATTGTTTTTCATCTATCTTGATACATTTGGAGTGGAAAAAGTGGAGGAATCATCTCACTGGACCTTTTCTATCGGCAGGACCTAGTTTGGTGAAACAGGGTTTAGAACCTTCTCAAAGAATTTTGAGGCATCAAACAACGTTTTTTGGGGGGTAAAACTTTGCCACTCTAGAACCACACCTTTTCACATTATTATACACGCACATACCTTTCCAACGATGCAAAAAGCACATCAATTGAAGTTCATATGCAAAAGTTATGCTACTCAGAAGTTGACCCTCCTGCTTTCACACCTATTGTTCAGGAGGATGTCACGTCAATGGCCATTATTCATGGAAAAGGGGCTAGCCACGTGATTATGATTTAAAAACTCTAGAAGAGTCTATATTGTAACTCAAGTAAAGAGTTGATGTATTCAAACTTAACTACTAGTAGGCTATGAGGTTGTGTTATAAACAGACCATTAGGAGGAAGAGGCATTCCATTCTTTCAAGAGAATTTTGTTCCATAGCTGAGAAAATATAACCATGAGAGATAGGAGGTAGAGAACATAGAGAGGATCTGTGATCTATAGCAGTCCACGAGCTACAGAGATTACTTCTTTGTACTTGCAACCATATTTCCAGATAGAGAAAGAGAGCGAAGCGACCTCACCTTCCAGCTGGGTTTGCTCATGAAAGGGTTTCCTAGAGAGCATATCTTGTGTCTTATGTGTATGTTTGATTATTTTGTCTTTCTCTAATTTTCTACATAATTTCCATTCACATGCATGCACTAATTATAGTAAAATCTACAGATCTAGAAATTAAATTAAACTGTAATAGTGTAAAATTTGAGATGTATTGTGATGAGTTGTCTAGTGGAATATCCATGTAGTTTATGGATTAGGATGGGAGGGGCTTAGTGACTACACAGTTGCACAACTAAGGTAGTTAGGGGTGAATATTGAGCCTTGAGACTACACAATGCATAGTTCAGGCTGGACTAGGAAGGCAAATTGTGTAGTTTTGGGACTTAGTGAGTTGGGCTGAGGGGTTTTTCACTGTTTCAGCCAATTGCATAGTTTGGAAGGTAGAGCATACATGGTGATTGCACAATTTTGAAGCTCAGGAGATCAAGGATTGGGATTGATCTTAGATACTACGCAATTTTTCATCTTAGGAGATCAAGGGTTGGGCTTGATCTCAGAGACTATAGAATGCGTAGTTGGGGCTAGGCTGGAGGGTTGAATTGCACAATTTTGGAGGTCAAGGTCTAGGCATGGGCACTGAGATGTGCAATGCATAGTCATAGGGGAAGGAACTATGCATTTGGCAATGTCAAGAGGCAAGGTTATAGCTTGAGGGTTGGGACTACATAGTGCGTAGTTCAGGAAGGTTGGATGAGGCTAAGTGACTTGAAATTTTTTGAAATTTGACTAAGTGTGGGATTGATGAAGCTGATGTGAACAATAATAAGAATTGACTATGATCACACACTTAGAGTACTTGATGACACAACATAGATCATCTAAAACATATAAATACATACTTCACTTAGTGTGACAACATTTGCAACAAATTACGACAAGCACGACACTAAAGATACACTTTGCGATGACCATGGCGTCATTTGTGCGACAACGATTACAACTTTGATAATGAGTGCGAAGAATTTTTACATGGTGATATCAGCTCATTCACACAAAGATAGCCCCTTGAAACCACCAAAATAGTCATGCAACACTTAATATGTGAAAATATGACATTTTTCTTTTCTTGCAAAAGGGACCAAAAATCTTGGAGAAAACACATGGAATGGATTTCAATGTTTGTGACAAAAATATACAAGACCAAGGTAGGCTTTGAAATTTGGTGCAGGCCAAAATTTTTGAGGGTGTTGTAGTAGTGACACCACTTCCTCTAGTTTCTCATCAGAGGCATTCCCATGGGCCTACAATCTTGCATGTGAAATCTCTTGAGAATCTCCAAAGCATACTTTCCCTATCCCAAGAAAATCTATCCATATCCCTGCCAAACCTACAACCTAAGGAAATATTTCATGAGCCTTATATCCTTCATGTAAAAATTTGTTGCAAGATCCTTCTTACAATCAATGATGAACTTCTTGTCCCGTGTAAGTATGAGGTCATCTACGTACAACACAAGAATGAGAGGTTGCCCCCATGATCTAGACTTACGTAGGAACACATGAGAATACATATATAAACATAAACAAAGAGATGCAACATAAATAAAACTCCATTTCATTAATATCAAAGAACTAAAATGTGCTTACATATAGAATGGAAATAAACTAGCTCAGGTGATGGTAGCTTATCTATGAGAAGTGATGTGGTGGCTACATGCCTTTGAAATATGTTACAATGAGGCTCAAAGGACTATTTATTATTGAGAAATAATGGAAAACCCTAAACATCCAAAAACCTAACCCTAGGAGATGAAGCACCAAAACTATGGGCCCCGTTGGGGTAAATTGGTACATCAAATTCCCAGGGTCGTAACTTTGGTATACAATATGCGTTTGATGCACATGATATCTCGTTAGAAATATCTATCTGAGGACTATAACTTTCAACTACAAATATCAATCAATAATTCAATTTTTCCATTTTCCAAAAAAACGTCATTTAGGGCCTCATAACGACTCCGAAAGTTCAGGACTCGGAAAAATGCCAAAAATAGTAAACTATGCTACAATTAAGGAAAATGAAAAACTGAAAGAAACAACGAAGGGGATCCAAGTGGAATAGGCGGGTGGCTATCAATATCCACCTGGATTAGTCCTCTCCCCTTAGGAATCAATAGTTCCCATTGCATTGAGTACCTCCATGAGATGGGGAAACGTTTGCTAAACTTGGTCCTTGGTGAGCCACTTGCCTTGGTGTAGGATTTGGCTAGCTTTGACAACTTGATATAGTTGGATATTCTACTGGCAAGTGTCCTTGATCTATGTGTCCACAATCCAATCAGTTGTGGCCTATTCCATGCAGTCTGGGTTTAACTCTGTTGGTGTGAGTTGTTCTCCAATGTCTGATGTGTCCAGTAATGGTGGAAAGTATGGTTGAAGGTGGTCCACATTAACCACTGGGTGCAGGCCAAGGAATGGGGAATGCTGAGCTTGAAAAAAGTGTCTCCCAGAACCTTGGTAATGGTGTAAGGCCCATATCAGAGGGGTTTGAGCTTTCAATGGGCTTTGGAAAGGCGTTCTTTTTGCAAATGCAACCAAACTTTTTCGCCCACATGAAATTTGTGTGGCACCCGATGTTGATCATGTCGGTATTTGTAATTAGAATTGGAATTCTCCAAGATGTCGTGAACCTCCTAGAAGATGTACTAGATGCGTTCAATAAATTTGGTTTCTTTATCAGCCTTAGAAAGTACTTGTGGATTTTTTTCTGTGTAATCGCATGAGGCATGGCAACATCAATAAGACACAATGGTTGAAATCCTAGACCCACTTGAAAGGGACTAAGACCAGTCGAGCTATGGAGAGCTCTGTTATAACTGTGTTGCACATAGGGAAGGTTCTCGTCCCAGGTTCATGTATGCTTGGAGTTGTACATGCAGAGTATATACATTATCATTCTGTTGACGACCTCTGTCTAGCCATCAATTTGGGGATGGAATGCAGTCAAATTGGTGAGCTTGGTGTCCAGTAGTGTCCAGAGGCTTGACCAGAATGTTCTCAGGAACCTACTATCCCGATCTGATATAATGGTCTGCAGGATCCCAAAATCTACCCACACTCGTTCAAAGAATATTTTGGTAGTGTCCTCTGTTGTGATACTCTTCTTTCAGGCTGCCAATATAGCCATCTTAGAAAATATGTCCACGACCACAAATACACAGTCATTACCATGCTTGGTAGAAGGGAGGCCAGACAGATACTCCATGGAGATGGATTCCCAAAGTGGATGGGAGTAGGCATAGGAGTGTACAAGCCTTACTTCTTGATGGTTGGGTTAGCAATGATGAAATTTCCCAACATCTTGTTAGAGATTTGGCCAATAAAATTATTTCTATAGTACAACCAAAGTTTTCTCCACACCAAAGTGTCTTGTGACTCGACTATAGTGCACCTCCCAAATTAGCTTGGCATGCTCACTTAAAAGAACACAAAGGTGGCCCAGGTAGCATAATAATGCATCTTGGAGGTGGAAATCAGGAACTTTCTTACCATCTACTAGCATCTGGTATGTTGAGGCGAACTCTAGATCATTTTTGTATAGTTTCAACCATCCAGAGGTCTCGTGGCCACAAGAGTTGAGAACAATCGTTAGTGCTACAAATGGGGGCTAGTTGAGGCAATCTGCAACATGATTGGTGCTGCACTTTTTGTATTTAATGTTCAAGTGGAAATTTTGTAGATATGTACACCACTTCTAATGGCGATCGTTTTGCAACTTCCCTTATGTCTGTATAAACAGAAGAGGTTAGTGATTGGTGTGGATGAATGTCTCCTTACCCATAATGTAATGGTTCCATTGCTAGAAAACATGCAAGATGGAATACATCTATTTATCATAGGTGGTGTACTTTTGAATTGTTTTAGAAAGTGTCTCACTGTGATAGGTCCTTGGATGCCCGTGCTAGGTGAGGATTGCACCAATAGCATAGTCAAAGGCGTCTGTCTCAATTTAAAATGTTTTTTGCAGGTCTGGAAATGTGCATACTGGTACAAAGAAGAGGCAACACTTCTACTCAACAAATGCCTTCTATTGGGACTCAAACTAGGAAAAAATTTCTTTCACTCCACCCTTGGTAATTTGACTCAAAGGCCAAGTGATATGAGAGAATCCCAACACAAACCTCTAATAACAATTTGCAAATCCCAAAAAGATGCGAAGCTCTACTAGACTAGTCGAGGATGGCCAATCCCGAATGACTTAGATCTTAGTTGGATCCACATGCACACCTCACTCATCTATGATATAACCCAGATATTGGACTTGTCTCATGCGAAAGGTGCATTTCTCCAAGTTGGCACACAATTTTTGTTGCCGCAGGGTTTGAAGGATCTGTCGAATGTGCTGCAAGTGTTCTTCCCAAATCTTGCTAAAGATGAGGATGTCATCCAAATAAAAACCACAAATGAGTTGGTGAAGGGCTAAAAGATGTCATCCATTAGACTCATAAAAGTAGCAGAGGCATTTGTCAACCCAAAGGGCATAACCAACCATTCAAAAAGGCCTTCCTTGGATTTTAAGGCCATCTTCCATACATCTGTGGGCTCTATTAGAACCTGGTGATAACCATACTTCATATTGATCTTGTTGAAATACTTGGCCCCCTTGATTTGGTCCAGGAGGTCATCAATTTGTGGAATTGGATACCTGTTCTAGACAATGATTTTGTTTAGTGCCTAATAATCAATGCAGAGCCTCTAGGTCCCATCCTTCTTCTGTAAAAGTACAATCAGGCCCACACAAGGCGAGGAACTTGGTCGGATGTTCCCTTTTTGCAGCAACTCCTAGATGTTCCTCTTGATCTCTTAAGTTTCCATAATGGAGTGACGATATATCGGCTTGTTGGGTAGAGGTGCTCTGGGAGTCAAATCAATCGAATGTTTGACCTAACAATGCAAGGGTGCCCCCGTGGGTGAGGAAAATATGTCTATGTATTCTCCCATGACCTTATCCACCTACTTTTGTTGCGTGGAGGAACCCTTCCTAGGGACCATGGATGTGGCCACAATATTCCCCTTAATTTGAGAGCGAATCAGAAAGAAACCAAATTTCTGAGTCTGGAAGATCATATTACCACATTTCATAGTAGATGTAAAAGAGATTGTGCTAGGTGGGGCTACCTCTAGTATCCAATATAACTTTTACCGAAATAAATAATAACATTGTGAGACCTCGACTCATATATAACATGACGCTTCCACAAGTATGGTTGTCCTAATAATACATCACAAACTTTAAGAGTAGAAAAATCACACAATACCTCATCTATTAAGTGATTGATGTTGTAAGGAAGGCGACATTTCTGGCTAATGTGAAGATCTCGTCCTTAGTAAAGTGACCTGATGGTGTACGATTGTGGGTATGGTGTGGTTGGTAGGTCCAACTACTTCATGATGTCTACTAAAATAAGGTTATTTTGGCTCATGTTGTTGAAAATGAATTGTAGTGGCAAACCCTTCACCCACATCTATGAGTGGAAGAGACGCTCCCCCTCCTCTAGATATTTGGGCTCAATCTTTTGGATCTTGGTGGTGGAAACAATGGCGTTGGGCTCTGCATTAGCAATATGATTTCCTTTGGCATTCCGCTTGTCAGGTTCTGAATCAGAGTCAGAACATGCATCTGATTATGAAGCCTTTAGCTTGGCCACTAGTGACTGCTTGGTCCGACACTCACTTGTGTTGTGAGTGGGGCTCTTATGGAACTCACACCACTTTCCTGTGTCCTTCTTTGTGTTCGTGGTATTGTTCTTTTCTTGCATCTTTGACTGGTTGTCCTGGGTCACCATGCCTTGGATTTATCCTTTATTCTACTATTTGGTGGCATCTTTCCCTTACTTCATATTCACAAATCCAAAGTCTCACTTCTTCTGTTTAAACTTTTTCTCAATCTTGACAGCGTATTGGTAGGTGGTTCCAAGTGAGGATATTTCTAGGAACTCAATCTTGTCCTGGATATATTTGTGCAAACAATTGTGGTACTTGAGTACCAAATTCCACCCATTATCCTTTATACCCACCTTTGTGTGAAGGGTATGAAAAATATTTGTGAACTTTGACATGTCTTGGTCCCTTCCCTATCGTAGTGTGGTCCACTTTATGTACTTATCTTCATAGCCCCCGACATGGTAATACTCCTCCTTGATGGCATCTCGGAAAGAGTTCCAAGTGGGTGCAGCTAAGAAATTTGAGGGTTCACTCTCGTCCTTCCACTCATAGTAGGTTTTCCGCCAAACCTTGACGTGGGGGGAAACTTTGAAGAGTGAAAAATTAATATTTTCCCTATTGGAAAAATCATGAACCGAAAAATATCCTTCCAACATATTTAACCATCTATCTATGACGTTTGCATTTATTTGGCTTTCAAATATGGGAATATCAAAGTTAACTTGTATCTTGAAGAGATTGGTGCCTCCAAAGTGGCTACTGGATGAATATGCATCATTTGTGGGCATCCACCAAAGTATCTAGGAAAAGTTGTCCATCACTGCATTCCTTTATTGCTCAAGGGATTCTTCGAGCAATATTTTGAATTAATCTCATGCTCCCTTGTCTTTATTTTCTTCCTCCATGGGAGGCCATCAGGGTTTGCAAGGTTAGTGTTGCAAAGGTTCAATCAGTTCGATTCCTAACTCCTTATACCCTGACCTTATTGGGGACATGCAAGAAAAAATAGAGAAAGAGAAAACCACTCTTATACCACTGATCCAGACTTATGTAGGAACACAACAGAATGCAAATATAAATATAACAATAGAGATGCAATAGAAATAAAACTTCATTTCATTAATATCAAAGAACTGATATATGCTTACATATAGAATGGAAATAAACTAGCTCAGGAAAATGTAGCTTATCTCCGAGAAGAGATGTGGCAGCTACATGCCTTTGAACTGTGTTACAATGATTCTTAAAGGTCTATTTATTATTTGAGAAACAGTTGAAAACCCTAAACATCCAAAACCTAACCCTAGGAGATGAAGCGCCAAAACTATGGGCCCTGTTGGGGTAAATTGGTACATCAACTTCCTGTGGTCATAACTTTGGCATACAATCTTCGTTTGATGCGCACGGTACCTCGTTAGAAATATATATCTGAGGACTATACCTTTCAACCACAAATAAGAGGAAAATATTCACATTTTCCTATTTAAAAAAGAAATGGCTCCGTAAGTTCAGGATCCCAAAAACTGCCAAAAATAGTAAATTGTTGCTACAATTAAGGAAAAGGAAAAATTCAAAGAAACAATGGTGGGGGTCCAAGCGAAATAGGCGGGTGACTACCAATATCCACCTAGATCACCCCAAACCATAATGTAGTATAGGTTAGGGTCAACTTCCCTCTTCGTGAAGCCTAGTCCTAGAAGGCAGTTGGCAATGCGCGAATACCATGCTCGCAGGGCCTGCTTGAGCCCATAAAGAGATCTTTTGAGAATTCATGCATGTGTCTCCTTTCTATGTGACTCAAACCCCTCTGGATGCTCTATGTAAATCTCTTCCTAGACAATACCATTGAGGAAGGTAGTCTTCATGTTCATCTGGTGGGTCTTCCACTCCATTTGAGTTGCAAGTGCTATAATGGTATTGATGGATGAATAACAGGCCACTGGTACAAAATTCTCATAATAGTCAGTTACCTCCACATAAGAGAACCCTTAAGCTATAAATTGGCCTTATACTTATCCATGCTCCCATTAGCTCCTTTCTTAATCTTGTAGACCCACCTGGATCCAATCACATATCTGACCCCCAACCTTGGCATCATCTCCGAGAAATTATTCTACATGATGGAAGAGTACTCTTCCACCATATCATCACTCCAAACCTACTAAGAGGTTTCCCCCTGGTAGTTAGAAGTATTTGTGTCTATGGCCTCAATCATCAAATTCATAAAACATGAGTATCTTTGAGGTTGTTTTCTTTTCCTGAATGTGGAGCTAGGTGCCCCAACCCTTTCCAAAGACTCCTAAATCACCTGATCAATCCACCTTGACATTATCCTAGATGTGTTAGGTTTCACTACTAGAGTGGGCCCTTCTCGTTCTGGTCTCTCCATCTGCTTCTGTGCAACCTCCCCATCTCACTGTTGAATAACCTTCCCAACAATTGACTACGACATGGCTTGAGGCACTGCCTGAGCCTCCTTCTTAGGAGTTAGAAGCTCCTCCACCTATGTCATTGCCTTCTCATGCTCTAAGGAATTGTTGAGATCCCTTTCCTCCTCAAACTTGACATCACACCTTATAATTACCCTCCTTTGTACTGATACGTACACCTTGTACACCTTGGATGTCTCACTGCAGCCTACAAAATTGCCTTTTTGTTGGCATTGTGATGTATGTGTTGCACTTGATGGAAACCCACTTGTAGTAGAACAACTCACTTGTATATGGTAACTAGATGAATACACAAAAGAGATATCAGATGTGACAGAATGTGATGAAAGAAATGTAGGGGACCTTCAAGGAATCAGTTCAGAAAGCAACTCACTCAGGTGAAAGATCACAGTATACTAGGAAAACAACAAAGATTGACAGATCAATCTTCACAGAATGAAGAAAGAGAGGTATACGTAGGTTCACCATTGATCAAGCTACGTATACACGCACATTAATAGAACAAAAGTTGCGTACAACGTACACACGCACTTTCACAGAAAGGAAAGCGTGTATACCTTGGAAAACTAAGTTTTTGGTCCATGGTATTGGTCCAAGGTATTGGGTTCGAGGTATTGACCCTAGGTATTTGATCCAAGGTATTGGTCCTAAGTGGTTTTGGTCCATGGTATTGAGAAAGGCCTAAAAATATAAAAGGAGGAGAAGATCATTAGGCCAATGTACTCAATCATTGAATATCTGATGTAGTGTGAGATCAAGTATTCAAGTTATGGGTTTCTAATCTGAGCTAAGGATGCACCTATATGGCTGATGAAGGTTGATGGACCGGAATCATGAAGGCTTATATGTATTAGCATTATGTGGTTTGATCTTGAACATTATAGATCTAAATACTGACGCATGTTTTTACCATGTAAATGTGATGATCTGGGTATGAATGAAGTCTGAAATAGTTGTGATGCTTTAAGTTAACATTTCCAGATCTGTACGTAGGTTGGCTTTGGTAAAACAACATATACATGCTGGTTCAGCGTACAAAAGTAGCGTATACATCATAGAATGGAATTTGCAGATTGGTACACTGGTTCCCCTTGGTAAAAGGGCATATACACGCTGGTTCGGCTTATGGATGTAGCGTATATCTTCTAAAGTATGATCTATAAGGGTTTTGTTTGTTGTTGAAGTGTTCAAGGTTCTGCATTGTGTTCTGGTGACAATATTTTGCGTATTTAGATTGGTTGATTGTGATTAGCTTCAGCGTTGATGGATGAAATCTAATGATGGATCGGGATCATAATGACTTATCATTATGTGATATGATAATGGATGGGCTAGATCTGATCATTAACACATGTTTTATCCTCTATGTGTGATTATGTCTGAAGCCTAGAAGTAGCGTAAAGTGTTTACAGATCTATATGCTAGTTTGCTTTAGGGAAGCTGCATGTACACACAGGTTGGCTTCTACCAAATAACGTATACTCTCCAAAGCGTGGTTTTAAGATTACAACTGGTTCTGAATGATAATTTAGTGATCTAAACTCAGATCTGTGTACTAGTTACAGTGATCTCTCTGTTCCAGCTAATTGATTAAATTTGATTCAATTTGAATGAATGCTTGATTCAGTGGTGTTAGAGGTTTAGTAAGTGTTTGATTTAGTTGTTTCAGAGATTCATGGATTGTCAGTGATTGATTGATTCAGCTATGGTTGATTTAGAAAGTGATGATTGAGTTTCACTAATTAGTTGATTCAAATGTATTTGATGGTTGTAGTGATTTTGAGCTTCAATGTTGTTGATGTGTCCAATATGAAAATTTATGAAATGTGGTACCTGGAAGAAGAGAGAAGGTTGTAGCCTTATGTAGGTCGGTGCCTACGTGATAGTAAACATATCGACTAGTACAAGAGCTAGGAGGTTGTAGCTCCCTTCCAGTAGAAGCTAGAGTACGAGAAAAGGTTGTAGCCTTCTGCAGGTAGAAGCCTGCATACTGGTATGAGTCAGCACCAGTGCAATGTTGTAAACATATTTTCTTATTATTAAAAGAAGACAGAGATGACAGCAGCACGTGTTTTTACCCACATTGGGTTTCCACCTTACATCTTGGTGTTCATGTGTGTTGCTTATGTGTGATGGTTCTTTCTGTTATTAACTGCACATGGTTACTGTTTAAGCTTTAATAAAGTACCAATGCTCAGATTAAAGATCAACATATGATGAATTAACTAAATAATTAGTTTGCTCGATATATGCTTGTTTCCTTAAAGACAATTGCGTGCACACGCGGGTTACCTTCATTGAAGTAGCATATATAAAATTGAGTATGAAAAGAAAAAGATTATTGACTTGACTAATACTGATTCACCCCCCCCCCCTTAGTATTATTTCCAACACTTATTTTGTTGTAGGATCTAGCTTCTTCTCACTCTTTGAAGGCACATGGAATTAAACCATACTACCAAAAATATAGAAGTGTGAGACTTCCCGCTTCTTATGAGTTAATGCATCCTCTGGAGTAACTCATCCAAGCACCTTATGTGGACTCCTTTTCTGCAAACAAACTTTAGTGTTTCATGCCTCTTCCCAAAGAAATAATGGTAGTCCCTAGTCATGCAACATGCCTTTGGTCACTTCAATAACACTCATATTTTTGTGCTCTGCCACTCCATTCTGTTGAGGGTTATAGGGTGTGGTGACTTCTCTCATGATGCCCACCCTGGCACAAAAATCCTTGAAGGCATTGGAGATGTACTCTCCTCCATTATATGATCTTAGTGCTTTGACCTTTTCCCCCATATGGTTGTCCACCAATGCTTTGAACTCATGGAACTTAGAGAACACTTCATCTGTCTTCTTTATGAAGAAGATCCACATCTTCTTCAAATGGTCATCAATGAAGGTGATGTAATACCTATATCCCATGATGTATGGAGAAGATAATGGACCACATAGATTAGAATGAACCAAGTCTAAGATGCCTTTTGTTCAGTTTTTGATGATGGGAAAGGGCGTCTCAACATACTTTCCAAGTACGCATCCCTTGCACACGTCATGCTATTATGTAATGATATTTACCTATATATAAGACCTGAATTCCATAAAATACCAGAGAAATAATGCCAGAAATGAGTTATGATGGAAATATTTTATTATGAGCAGCAAAAAATAATGTTCACTTGCCTCTTTGAGGGGGAAACCTCCAACAGAGTAGAGCTCAATTACAAAATATTTGATTTGACTTCCCTTGCTATCTTGGACTATATATAGTTTCATGAGATCCAAAACTAGAACTACTTGTGGTCCCTTGCATAATGCAAGTTAACAATCGTATTTATTATCTATGGCTCATTTATTCATCATCCATAACTAAAATGACTAATTTTGGTTCCTTTGTTATAATGTGGGTCAACCACTTACAACCATCATTAATGTGGTTAACCACTTATGAGATTTATTTACTAAACTAATTAATCATTAACCTTATGGGGCCCCTTGGGCCTATTACATTAATAAAGGGATTAGGGTCATACCCTAACATGCCCCCCCCCTTCAAAAGAAGCCTTGTCTTCAAGGCTGGAGTGACGAAAATTTCTGGAGAATAGTTGTCAGTTCCCATGTTGCATATTTTGGGAAGGTTTCTTTCCACTGAATGAGGACTTCCTTGATAGTGTGGCTGCGAAGATGCCTTTCCCACAAATCCAGTACCAGTACTGGTCAGAGCTAAAGAGAACCTTCCTCGTCCAATTCAGGCAGTATGGTTTGAAACCTTGCAATTATGTTTGACTACTTTCTTGAGGAAAGAGAAATGGAAGACAGAGTGGATTTTTGAAGTGGCTAGCAAGGCCAATTTGTAAGTGACAAAGCCAATATGTTGAATCGCTGGATAAGGCCCATAAAATTTTGAAGCTAATTTTTGGAATCCCATTTCTTTGAGAGAAGTATGCTTATGAGGTTGGATTCAAAGAAACATTTGATCACCCACTTGAAAATTCCTTTCAAAGTGATGTTGGTCATTCCTTTCCTTCATCCAGTTTTGATCTTGATGGATATTGTCCATTAGAAGAGCGAGAGTGGTGACACGATAATAAAGAAACTAATCAACTGCCTTCACTTTGGAAGATCCTGGAAGATAAGAATTTGGCAAAGGTGGGAGTTGGACATAGACCACCTCATATGGTGTCATCTTGATTGCTTCATGATAATTAGGATTATACCACCATTCTAATAAAGGTAACCACTGCACCCAGTGATGTTTTTTGTCTAAATAAAAGCACCTCAAGTGATCCAGGTGGCTCCAGAGACACACACAGGACAAAGAGGGCTTATGAACACTCAAAAATCAAAGTGATCAGAATGATTTTGACCCAAAACTGGAGTGTATATCTCATCGTCTTGATCACAGAGGTGTGAACGGTTCCTCAATCCGAGCTCGTATGAGGGAGAATGAGTCAGTCAAAGTTTTGGTCAAAGTTGGGTTGTGGGCTAGGTTTGAGTGTCCTACAATTTGATCGACCTTGAGGCATGAAACCTAGCTCTCGAATTCGGTTGAAATTGTGGCCTCGTTAATTTGCCCAATATCCCTTGTTTTCTAAAAATTTGAAAATCTCCCCCATTTTAAATAAAAAATTAAAAGTTATATATATATATATATTTATATATATATATTATTATATATATATATAATATTATGTGGCGAGGCCACCACCCCCAAAACCCATTGCATAAAAAAATAATTTTATTTAAAAATTTCCGACGAGCCATAACCCTCGCCAGCCTAACCATAACCTTACCAAAATATATGTTTTAATTGGCCCGAGTCCCTCCAACTGTCATTGCCCATCAAGTGCTGCCAATCAAACGAATACATTGTACTAATGGGGTGGGCACGGGCCACCTCTGGTGGACCCAGCCCACACCCCAAAACTCTACCATATATATCATATCTTTTAGGGTCGGTGGGGGTTGAACCTGCCTGACCCACATGGCCGACCCCCAAGTGGGTGGCCCCATAAAGGACGGTACCCAAAACTATAACGTGCCACCAATACGATGTAACACAACGCAGTCCTCAAAAAATTGAGGTGTTTTCTGTTAGGTGGGAGGCATGGGGCAGGCTTCCCAATGCAGACCCAACCCCCTTTAATATTCATTTAAAATCCCAAAAACCATAATGTAATAAAAATAGGGAGGGGCAAGGTTTGACCACCCGACCCCTTCTCAACCAATTACCAACTTAACCATTACACCAAATGGACTTGTTTGGAAACTCCGCCCACCAAATTTTATATAAACTCATCCATTTTACCAGTGCGCTGCAGATGGAGGAACCAGGAGCGGGCACGGATTTCGAGACAGGAGGAGGCCATGCACATAGTTCGAGGCAACATTTTGTAGGAGGGCCGAATTTTCACTTTGTTAGATTTTGACAAATTTTATATGGTTTCATCACTTCTCGATGCCACAAACGCAATGGTGCTATCCGTTTCTCCATCATAGTTCTACACGTTTCGACCATTTTTCAATTTGCAGGTGGAACCATGACTGTTGTAAAAACAGGGAGCAGAACCATGATCCTTGAAATTTTCCCGGGGAAGTAATTTTTCTCCATGTCAGAATATAGTCAAGTTTATAGTCGTTTTTCATGGTTTTTCGTAGGGATCGCAATGGCGAGGGTAGATTCACCTTTTGAGTTGCAAATTTTCAGTCCACCCATGGAGCAGAATCTTTGATGAATCTAAGGGGATCTAACAGATTCCTTAAGCCCCGGATTCTCAATTTCTCAAAATTCAAAAATTTGATAGTCGATTTTGCACTATTCAACGCCACAAATTTGATGGTGCATTCAGATCTTTAACTTTCTCATTTCATTTTCCAACCACTTTTCTAAGTGGAATGCAACTGTCAACATTCATGTGCGAGCAACGATTTCCATGCAATTGATGCCATGAGATTGATGGCACGAACAACTTCAGCAGTTTGACATCCACTTGTTCAGATGGCCCCTGGTTGTGAGGTATATGCAATGTGTTCATGGACTTCTTTCGCTATGCATTGTGCTGCACAGATCCCTGTTTGATCTTGATAAGGGATCTTGTTTATTACTTGTTTTCATGATTCCTGCTTGATGTGACGCGGAATCATCTATGTGATTTACTTTCTGTCACGATTAGTCATGTTATGTTTTGAGATCCCTTTGTTGTATGTTGATGGGATACTCATGTTGACATCATGCATGTTTTGCATTGAGATCCATTTTTATGCCATGTTGGCAGGATGCTCATCATGCATGATTTTGTGTCATACTGATAGGAGTCCTTTTGACTGAGAGTTGCTATAGCGGAACATCTCTTAAAGCCACTCCCGTGTGAGGGAATTTTCCTTGTATGACCGCGACATCATCTCTTGTGTACTTCATCACTATTGACAACACTTAATGCAGCGGCCTACACCATCTTGACACTGGGGCCTGGAGACGTAGTCCCTCCTAGAGGAACTCCGTTATCAATGGCTTATGTTTTCATGTGTTAATGATTGTCATGTTCCTCTTCTTTACAACATGCAGATGTATTCATTTATTTTCTTTTAAAAATTCAATTTAACACATCACGAAAGTAAAAGGTCTTGGAAGGGCCCTTTGTCACACTCG
>APFE031546657.1:61525-84558 GCA_000404065.3 Pinus taeda | reverse complement strand
GCGGGCCTTCACCCCAGCCACCCCAAAACCCATTGCATAACAAAATTTTTTATTTAAAAAAGGCTGACAGGTCATAACCCTCACCAGCCTAACCGTAACCTTACCAAAATATATGTTTTAATTGGCCCGAGGCCCTCCAGTTGTCACCGCCCATCAAACGAATACATTGTATTAATGGGGTGGGCACGGGCCACCTCCGGTGGACCCTGCTCACACCCCCAAAATCCGCCATATATATCATATCGTTCGGGGCCGGCGGGAGTCGAACCCGCCCAGCTCACGTGGACGGCCCCCAAGCGAGCGACCCCATAAAGGACAATACCCAAAACTATATTGTGCCACCAATACATTGTAACACAATGCAGGCCTTAAACAGTTAAAGTGTTTTCTATTATGTGGGAGGCACCCAATGTGGAACCAACCCCTTTTAATATTTATTTTAAAACCCGAAAACCATAATGTAATAAAAATAGGGAGGGGCGGGGCTTGACCACCGTACCCCTCCTCAACCATTTACCAACTTAACCACTGCACCAAACAGATTTGTTTGGAAAATACGCCCCACCAAATTTCATATAAACCCATCCATTTTCCCAGTGAACTGCAGATGGAGGAACCAGGAGTGGGCATAGATTTCGAGATAGGAGGAGGTTGTGCACGCAATTCGAGGAAACATTTTGCAGGAGGGAAAATTTTCACTTTTTTAGATTTTGACAAATTTTATATGGTTTCAGCACTTCTCGACGCCATGAATGCAATGGCGCTGTCCATTTCTCCATCAGAGTTCTACATTTTTCAACCATTTTTCAGTATGCAGGTGGAACCATAACTGCTGCAAAAATAGGGAGGGGAACCATGATCCTTGAAATTTTCCTGGGGAGGTATTTTCTCCATGTCAGAATATAGTCAAGTTTAAGTTTGTTTTTCATGGTTTTCCACAAGGATCGCAATGGCGAGGGAAGGTTCACCTTTTGACTTGTAGATTTCCAGTCCACCCATGGAGCAGAATCTTTGAGGAATCTAAAGGGAATCTAAAAGATTCTTTGAGCCCCAGATTCTTAATTTCTCAGAATTCAAAAATTTGATAGTCAATTTTGCACTATTCGACGCCACAAATCTGATGGTGCATTCATGTCTTTCATTTTATCATTTTATTTTCTAGCCACTTTTCTAAGTGGAATGCAGGTGTGAGCATTCATGTGCGAGCAACCATTTCCATGTGATTGATGTCGTGGGATTGATGGCACGAACACCTTTAGCAGTTTGACATCTACTTCTTCGAATGGCCCCTAGTTGTGAGGTATATGCAATTTGTTCATGGACTTCTTTTGCTATGCATTGTGCTGCACAGATCCCTGATTGATGTTGATGAGGGCTCTTGTATATTACTTGTTTTCATGATTCCTACTTGATGTGACGCAGAATCGTCTATGTGATGTTGTCATGATTCGTCATGTTATGTTTTGAGATCCCTTTGTTGTATGTTGATGGGATACTCATGTTGACGTCATGCATGTTTTGCATTTAGATCCCTTTTTATGCCATGTTGGCAGGATGCTCATCATGCATGAGTTTGTGTCATACTGATAAGAGTCTTTTTGACTGAGAGTTCCTATAGCGGAACATCTCTTAGAGCCACTCCTACGTGAGGGAATTTTCCTTGTGTGATCACGACATCATCTCTTGTGTACTTCATCACTATTGACAACACCTAATGCAGCAGCCTACACCATCTTGACACCGGGGCCCGAAGACATAGTCCCTCTTGGACGAACTCCGTTATCAATGACTTATGTTTCATGTGTTGATGATTGTCATATTCCTGTTCTTTACAACATGCAGATGTATTCATTTATGTTCTTTTAAAAATGAAATTTAACACATCACGAAAATAAAAGGTCCTTTGTTTACTGGTTCAGTTTGACCATTAGTCTGGGGGTGATATGTTGTACTCATTTGGACCTGCATGCCATGTAGCTTGAATAGATCCTGTAAAAAATTCTAGTGAAGGTGGGATCTCGATCAGAAACAATATAAGTAGGCATGCCATGTTGTTTGAAAATTTGATCCATGAAGACTTGAGCCACCAAGGTTGGAGTGAATGGGTGTGGTATGGAAAACAATAGGCATATTTGGAGAGGCGATCAATTACCACCACAATAACAGACTTGTTACCTAAGTTATGGAGATCTGTAATGAAGTCCATGGAGACATTTGTCCATATAGAAGCAATTAGTAGCAATGATTGTAAGGTTCCTGATCTCTTCATTGTTTCTCCCTTGTTGCATTGGAAGTCGTCACATTCAACTACAAATGTAAGAATGCCATGTTTCATCTCGGCCAAAAAGGAGAGACATGCAGGATCATAAGTTTTCAGAAAGCTGGAATGGCCTATAATTGGCGAGGAGTGCAACTCTGCTAAGATGTGGGGCTTGAGTGTAGAGTGAGAGAAGAAAACCACATGATCCTTATATCAAAGTATATCTTCCTTCCAAGTATAACCAATTAACGGGTTAGAATACCCTTGTAACGTTTTGATTATTTGGAAAAGAGTTGGATGAACAAATCTTTTTTTGCGTGCCTCCTTAATCCAAGACGATATGGGAACTAATAGGGATAAGAGGTTGTCATCCTCCTCAAATTGTCTAGACAAGGCATCAACCCTAACGTTGTCTTGATGCTTCTTATAGACTATCTCATAGTCAAAGCCTCACATTTTGATAAACCATTTATTTAGGTGCAGAGAGGATAAGCGCTGCTCCAAGAAATACTTCAAAATATGGCAGTTAGTTCTTATTTGGAAACATCGCCTGAGCAATTTTGTTTGTTTGATCCTTCAATTTTGGTGTTTCATTCTTACGGGTCATGCAATGTTTAGCTTGATGACCAAAATTTTTACAATAAAAACAATGCCCAAAAAAGATAGTTTTGTACCTGTTGTAATAGCCATGATTTGAATCAACATTCTTCCTTGGAGTTACTCTCTCTTCATTCTTTGGATTTGATATGGGCCTTTGATGAAATAATATTTCTTCTTTTGGGTTGCTGGAAAGTATGTCGACATAGCTTTTCACATTATTCTTAGTACTTGATGATTCTCCTTTAAAACCTATCCCAGATTTGTCATGTTGAGGATTTTGATTATTTAGGATAATGTCAAGTATTTGAGAGCTTTCCCAACCCTTTTTGACTTGCTCCAATTCCTTCCTCGGAGATACTATTTCGGCTTCACGTTCTTCACAAATTTCTTCTTTTTCTTTTAGCTTATTTTTCAAGAGGTCTTCCCTTCTTTTTGTTTCTTCGTTTTCTACCTTGAGAGAGATGATTTTATTTCGTAATTTCTCATTTTCTTCAATGGCACTCATTAAAAATTTATCAACATTTCCTTCTAGACCTGAATCATCATCATTTGTGAATGCCATGAATAATACTTCTTGGCTTCCAGCATGGTCATTTTATTCATCATTACCACCTTTGCAGTGAGGGAACCGATTAGTTGATTTCTTTTTTATGACTACAAATTCACCTTCATCAAACTCATCTTTCTTAGAGAATAAATTCTTCTTATTGAACCCTTTCTTTTTGTATACCATCCGTTTAGAATTTTCCTCACCATCACTATCATGCTTAAGAGGACATTTTGCAGCATAATGACCTATTATTCCACATTTGAAACAAATAAGAGGGTACTTACCTTTTACTTAGATCCTTTCTTTAGTCTTTGTACAAATTGCACTAATTCTGATTCAACATTGGAGTCATCACTACTAGTATTCCATTCTTTCCCCTTTTCTGATTTTGAGGCCTTGAATGTTGCATATTTGGATGTTGGGCTTCCTTTTCTCATCTCATAGGCAATGAGGATTCCATGAAGTTCATCCATTTTGAGAGTATCTAGGTCCTTCATTTCTTCTATAGCACTTACTTTGGAGTCAAATTTGTCTGGGAGAGATCTTAAGACCTTTTGAACAATAGTGCTTTCTTCAATGTTTTCTCCCAATCCTTTAAGAGAGTTGACCACTTCAGCTACTCGGAGAAAGTATGATGCAATATCTTCTTCATCATCACTTTTTAGAATTTCAAATTTCCTTCTATGAGTTTGAAGCTTTTCCTTCTTAACTTTGGAGTCCCCATCGTATAATCTAACCAGCTTATCCCATACTTCTTTGGCCGAGTCACAATTCATGACTTTTGTAAATTCATAATCAGTGATTCCACTAGTGATGGGATTTTAGTCTTTTGCATTTGCAATGTAAGATTTCCTTTCGTCTTGATCTGTTGGAAGAGTGGAAGGAGTTGTGTACTCATTTAAAACCGAATGCCAAACTTCAGGTCCAAGGGACATTAACTAGTAGGACATTCTTTTTTTCCAAAAACCAAAATTTGTGCCATTGAACAGAGGAGGTCTTCTTGACACTTCTTGATTTCTCATTGTGACTAAGAATCCTTCTTCTAGCTGTTAGGTTGATATGAGAAGTGGCTTGATACCAATATGGAAATCTGGGGGGGGGTGAATCGGTATTTCTTTTTTCTTTTCAATTTTTATTTTTACTAGTTAAATTATTTATATTTAGAGCACAAAATGAACAATAGGAATAAATAATTTTATTAATATAATCTTTACAATAAATCAGGTACAATATATGTAAGGCTCCAATCTGTTGCCAAGCACCAACTTGGTCTTTTGTGAGGTTCGAACACTATCTTGTCAAGGCACCAACCTTGTGTTTAGGAGCACCAACTCCAAGGACACCAATCATTCCAATTCTGAGGAACCAACCCCAAGGGCTCCAACCCTATAGTTTTACTTTGTCAAGAAATGTTTTGATTGTATTACACTGCTCTCAAAATCTTCTTCACTTTGTTCTGTCAATCTACAACTTCACTGCTACATCAATGACAACCTATCTTCATATGAAGGAGTCTTCACAATTCTTCATATTTCCCACACAGAGTTTTCAAAGTTACCTTATGATGATTTTAAATAGCCATCATGATCTCCAATAATGTCTCCAAGATCTGCTAATGTTTTTGAACAATATATCTTTGATAAGTTGCGCTAAGCTTCAACGTCTCCACAATAAAAACAATTCTCTGTTTTTTTTTCCACCCTCTATTCTTACTGTTGCAGTAACTGTTTCAGGAGTGAATGCTTCTTATTTTCGTGATATCTTACTTCCAAGAAACAAACTCACTATCACTTGAATGCTGGTGTTGTCTACTGCTCCCTTCAAACAATGACAGATGAAACTTTTTTTCCTTTCATAGAACTGTTCTTCAAAATTGTGTTCTGTACTTCTTCCATCAATTAATCTATCATAGGTCTGAGCCTTTTTAAAGATTAACCTAATCAAAAGAATGTTTTTACCTTCATCTTACGCTAGCCCTTTGGCTTCCTCTATGCTCATTCGACCTTCGACTTTCTTTCTACTGTTCGCTCGACGTTTGGCTTCCTTTCTTATGCTAATTCATGTTCACGAGTTGTGACTCGTCCTTCTTCTCCACATGGAGCTCCCACATGCCATGACATCACCTTTAATCCCACAATCGCAATTTCATAAAAAATTTGGAGGTTTTACAAGTTTGCACATGCTCTGTCTTCCGATGGAGCGGATGAAATATTCAATGAACTTTTTTTAATGAATGCATTGGGTCCACAACTCTATCACAATCAGAGGTTTTAACATCCCTTTGAAACTTGCAATGCTGCGGATGTGATATTACATCAAATAGTTGTTAATAAATCCGTCGGGTCCACAACCTTGTCGCAATCGACGGTTTGTGGGACTTCGACTGGCACATGGATTAAAAATTGCCTTAACCCCCGCAGTTGACCGTGACCTAAGGGTTGACTATGAGATCAACGACTAGGATTGAGTGCGGGACTTCAGCCACGATCAAGGAAGTCTGTACTTTCCTACCCCTGCTCTTTTGACAGTTGTTTCTCTTGTGACTTCTCTTCACTCTTCCGCTCTTCCGATAGTTTTCTTCTTTACTCCTATGTTATCATTGTTGCTCTTTGTTCTTTCGATAACACTTACCCTTGGGCATATGAGATAACCTACTTCTCATGCTCCCATGACTTGCTTCTTTTATGGCTTTCGATAAACTATTCATCTTACTTTTGGCTTCTTGCTCATGTTGCTTCATGGATCTACTGCTTCTATTCTGTCTGTATATATATATATATATTCAATCCACTTGGGTCCTCCATCTCATCATATCATCATATATCAAACTTTCATCACTATGAGAATTATGATCAATGGGCATCAATGGGCAATCATGTATCAAAGATTTTTCCATCACAAACATGCTATATTAACATCAATGACAACCTAGATTGACATATAATTCCTTGGGTTTTTATTATTAATTCCCAAGGTTTATTATTCCCTTGGATTTACAATACCATCCATGGTTAACCATGGTCCAATGTCGCATTGTGACAAACATTCTCTTGATCATGGTCAACCATGGTCCAAGGTCACACTATGACAACGATAATATGAAAATAAACCATGGTCAACCATGTTTATTTTAGTGTTTATAATATTTATCGTAGGGTTTATATACCTTGGGTTTATAATATTAGTCCCTTGGGTTTAGTCAATCATAGTCAACCATGTTTTATAAAATCAAACATGGCCATCCATGGTCAGTCATGGTCAACCATGGTCAAATGTCACATTATGACAAAGATTGTCTCAATATGAAAGTCAACCATGGTCCAACATTGCATTTTGAGAAAGATTGTCTCAATATGAAAATCAATCATGGTCAACCATGGTCCAATGTCGCATTGTGAGAAGGATTGTCTTAATATGGAAATCAACCATGGTCAACCATGTTTATTTTAGGTTTTATAATATTTATATTAGGGTTTATATACCTTGGGTTTACAATTTTTATTCCTTGGGTTCATATTCCTAGGGTTTAATATTATTCACTTAGGTTTATAATCCCTTGGGTTTTTAATAGTAATCCCTAGGGTTTATTATTCCCTTGGTTTTATAATACCATCCATGGTTAACCATGGTCTAATGTTACATTGTACCAAACATTCTCTCGGTCATGGTCAACCATGGTCCAACGTCACATTCTGACAAGGATTGTCTCAATATGAAAATCCACCATGGTCAACCATGTTTATTTTAGCATTTATAATATTTATTGTAGGGTTTATATACATTGGGTTTATAATATTAGTCCCTTGGATTTAGTCAATCATGGTCAATCTTGGTCAACCATGTTCAACCATGTTTTATAAAATCAAACATGGCCATCCATGGTCATCATCCATGGTCAAACATCACATTGTGACAAAGATTGTCTTGATATGAAAATCAATGAAAATCTACCATGGTTTAGCATGGTCAACCATGGTCCACTATGGTCAACCATGGTCCAAGGATTGTCTCAATATGAAAATCAACCATGGTCAACCATGTTTATTTCAGTGTTTATAATATTTATCTTAGGGTTTATATACCTTGGGTTTATAATCTTAGTCCCATAGGTTTAATATTATTCCCTTGGGTTCATAGTCCCTTGGGGTTTTAGTATTAGTCCCTTGGGTTTATTATTACCTTTGGTTTATAATATAAACCCTTAGGTTTATTATTCCCTTGGGTTTATAGTATCAATCCCTTGGGTTTATAATACCAATCATGGTCAACCATAGCCAACCATGGTCAACCATGATTGAATGCCTGATTGTGACAACTCAACTATAGTCAACCATGGTCCAACGTCGCATTGTGATAAATATTGTCTTCATATCAAAATAAATCATGGTCAAGCATGGCCCAACTTCATATTGTGACAAGGACTGTCTCAAACTTAAAATGAACCATGGCCAATCATGTTTATTTTAAGGTTTTTAATATTTATCTTAGGGTTTATAATATTATTCTCTTAGGTATAATATTATTCTATTGGGTTTATAATCCCTTGGGGTTTTAGTATTAATCCCTTGGGTTTATTAATCTAAGGGTTCATATTCATAGGGTTTAATATTATTCCCTTGGATTTATAATATTATTCGCTAAGGTTTATAGTATAAATCCCT
The DNA here is from genome assembly GCA_000404065.3 of Pinus taeda. NCBI lineage: Eukaryota > Viridiplantae > Streptophyta > Pinopsida > Pinales > Pinaceae > Pinus > Pinus taeda. The sequence continues at coordinate 76,487 of APFE031546657.1, read as the reverse complement.
TGGGTTTAATATTAATTAATATATTAATATTTAATATTAGAGTTTATAATATAGGTTTTATAATTTTGAGTTTGATATTATAGTTTATAATATTTGACGCCTACGACGTATATCAACCACATTTATTAATGTGATTATGCCAATATATAATGAGATCACTCTCCACATCACCCCATGACAAACACCTCATCGTACCCTCGCAGCCCAAAGCTATACCACCATCCCCACTCTTACTTTCATTGTAATTTCACATTGCACTATAATTACCATGCCATCTATTCCTCTTGCCACGCTACTATAACAATTATGGGGAGCCAAAAAGAGAGTTAAATAAAATTTATTATGGATTTAATATATCCCTAAATGTTCAGATCTCCTAAAATGGAGGATATGACAATGTAAAATAAACTATGGTAAAGGATTGGCAGAAAAGTTTTAAATGCACTGCGGTCGGCTGAGACACATTGACTATTTTTTTAGGACTCTTGGTACCTTGAAAACTGCCGACATCATCCAATAGTGTTTGGGAGAAATTCATGTCAACTTACATTAAATTTTATGTAGAAAACACCACAGGGATGGAAAAAAATCATTAATTTTACTTAGGTAACCCATGTTAGACACATTGGAATGTGTATACATTTACATATGTCCCAAACTCTCTGCCAGAATGATGACTTCCTCCATACATTACGCTAAGTTTCATACACAGCCGTGACACCTTCCCGCCATGCAATCACTTCCTATTCTTTCTTCCACCTTCCACGAATCATCGAGGCCATCAATAAGTCTTATCCATCATACAAAGCCAGAGGTAAGGCCGAGACGATGACCATGGAAATTATGGACCGTCCATTGAGTACCCACTCATCGCCAAAGGGAACCATGATTGGTATAACAAGCCAAGAAACTCCCACATACCTCATCTCACCCAAATTTCACCACATTTATGAATGAACGAACAATATTTTAATGTTCAAGAAACTAAAAATAGTCTATGTGACTACTAGCTTCCTTGTTTTTTAATTTTTGTAATTCAATCATTTTCTTACTCAAATTGATGATGAGTTGACCCAATTTTCTAACAGTCCCCTCACTGAAAAGACAATGCCAAGGAATTGATGCTAACAAACTGCCATAACTGGCCCTAATGTCTCTGAAAGCATCACATTCCAAAATGAAATGATTTTCCGATTCCACTGGCCTAGAAGTGCAAAAAGTACACACGCGTTCTTCCCAAGCTTCTTTAGGTATCTTCCATCGTCCCATTTCACACCAAAGTTTATACACATGTACTATTAAAACTTTCAAACAAATAAACCATCGGTATCTATGTGACCAATAAATTCGGTCATTGTGCCAAATATTTAATATTGGAAAATTAAAACACATTGTGACATATTTTGATTTCTTTCATTCATTGAAGATTTTTCAAATGTTAATTGTCACGGAGATCGATGTGATTGGAACGAGAGGAGATACTGCAAGGCAACAAAACAAAATTCATGACTCGACAGAATCATAACAAAATTTATTGATTTCATTCTAATCATGCAAGAATAGAGGGATATAATAGATGAAATTCTCAAGTGGTGACATTGAAGTTTTGTTTAAGCAAGATACTGTAAGTTTTTTATATGGCATGTTTTAAAACAAAGACTCATTTGTTTGTATTTAAAGTTTCATTGTTACTTGCTTCAATTTTTGTGATTTTTTTGACTATGATTCAAGAATTTTTAGGGTTTGAATTTACTGTTGCTTACCTAATTGTGTTTCAGGAAGTTGATGTTTCAAATATTAATTCATTTTTCTACTTTTTATTAGTTTTGTAAGTTGATGTTTCAAATATTAATTCTCTTTCTACTTTTTATTAGTTTTGTGTGTCTGTAATTTTATATCAGATTACTTATTGTGATTGTCATCTACGAGACTTAGTTTGAAATATTTCTTGAAGGGGGGTTCGAATCATGCAAGAATAGGGGGATACAATAGACAAAATTCTCATGTGGTGACATTGAAGTTTTGTTTAAGAAAGATACTCAAGTTTTTTATATTGCATGTTTTTAAAACAAAGACCCATTTGTTTGTATTTAAAGTTTCATTGTTACTTGTTTCAATTTTTGTGATTTCTTTGACTATGATTCAAGAATTCTTAGAGTTTGAATTTAATGTTGCTTACCTAATTGTGTTTCAGGAAGTTGATGTTTCAAATATTAATTCATTTTTCTACTTTTTATAAGTTTTGTAAGTTGATGTTTTAAATATTAATTCATCTTTCTACTTTTTATTATATTACTTATTGTGATTTTCACTTACGAGACTTAGTTTGAGTTTCGTATTATGTGTATTAAAATTTGTGAAATGTCTTTCATGAGTTGAAATTGTCGCATATATTTTATTGAGGCAAATGGAATTAGTACTTTGACAGTTTTATTTTCTTGTCGTATGTTTCCATCTTTCATTTTTATGATCGGATGTCTCTAGTTCGTAATAAATTAACGATTATTTTATAAATGAGAAAGTAAAATTGCACATTTAATTTATCTTAGTTCTTGCTTGAGATATATAGCTAGTATTTTTTTGTTCTTTTTCTTTTATGATTTTTAATGTGAAATCCTTAAAATGATTTGAGATTTATTTCATATTTTTTAGAAGAGTCAATGAGTTAGTTGTGATATTTCTCGTTATTTTTCGATTTATATCCTCATTAAAAAATTAGTTTTCTTTTGTAGTTTAGTTGCTTAAATTCTAAACTGCTTTTGGAATTTCTTTATAAATTATATTAAGTACTTTTCTTACACCATTTATTCTCTCTTCCAATGATTCTACAAGTTATATATTTTTATATTTGTATGGGTTGTATATTTCCTTCTCATAATGGAAGGAAATATTTGGATATAGAGCCACTAAAACTCATCAAGAACAGTCACACCAAATGGCTTGGGTTATTTAAAGAACCTCAGACCAGGATTTCTCCTCTTGTTGACAAGTGGTCATTTCTTCCCATCAACAATCTAATCAAAGTACATTCATCTCTTAATTTTGTGATTTATTTTTAACTTGCACTCTTATCCTCTAAGATTGCAATGAGCCCCTTGTCCCTCTTGGCCTCTTGGGAACATATTTTCTCGATGACCTTACCATAGCTTTGTTTAAGTTAGTTATTCCAATGTCTTGTATTTTGTTAGTTCTCTTCAATTTTGTAATTTCACAAAAGGAACAATAGCCTAAGTGTTTATGAGTCATGATAGCACAATGCCCACACTCAGACTCCTCTAGTTCCTCGTTGCCTATGACTTGTTTCATTTTCTTCTCATGTTGTCCTTGTTGAATGATCCAGTGATCAGCTTTAATCTCAAAAATGAAAGTGTCCAGAATGTTTTGAAAATGGCGTCACATCGAAGTGTTCATTTTTCTGAATCCAACAACATTTGTTTCACTTCAATCTGATATTGTATGCTCAAGTTATTGCATTCTGATTGTTTGGCCCAACAACTAAAAAATTAGCAGGTTTTCCAACTGGGTTGTCATATCGCTAACATCATCAGTTTGACTTGGAAGGTACGGACCAATGAGAGCATGCCATGTGGCAGCCTCGTATTGGTCGAGTTGCTCATTTTTTATTTGGTCATGTCTTTTTATGGTGGACCAATTAGGGTGTGCCACGTGGCCCAATTAGAGGTTGCCATGTGACACCCCACGGTTGGCCAAAATTTGGTCAAGGATCGAACAGGATGGGTCAGATTTGAACCTGCGACCTCACATCCAATAGCTAAGTGCATTGCCACTGTGCCATGGGGTTGGTTCTTAACCTTTAAGGGCTTTGGCCCTATTTAAAGTTTAAATGACGCATATATATGGAGAAGGGGTCAGCCTATCAGCGCCCCCTGCCCCCCGCCCCCTGGACGTCGCAACGCATATAACATTGGTGTAAAGGAGTTGGGACCCAGGGACCAGCCTTGGTCCTTGGTCACCATATCTCCCACAGGACCTCATTCTAACCTGAAGGCGCCATCAGAGAGGGGGCTTACCACTAACCCTAAGCTCTGGTCATGAGAGCATGCACGGGACCGTCAGCATCAAAGATTGGGTGCTAACCCACGGAGGGAGGGGACGCAACCCTAGGTGCAGGGCGTATGAGTGCCTATATGACCTCAACGCAATGTGGAGGGGGCTCGGATTTAAGGGCGGGCCATTGGCTCGGCCTGGCGTTTAAGGGTTTAGGCTGGCGGGGGCGGGCGATTAGCCCCGCCCCCGGGCCACATGGCCTATGTGGCCACAATTTCCACACTTAAGAGTTATTAGACGAATTAATGGTCAAAAAAATTGCACCTTTGGCAAGCAAATTTGTTACCTCCACAATGGAAAATGGGAAAAAATTGTAGTGTTGTTAGACTATTTATCCATTTTGTAGGATGGATAACAGAGAAGGAGTTGGGAGAACTTGTTGGAGCCATAACTTTTGGATTTTTTGGCCTTTTGGAGCTCAAGAAGAGTCTATGTAGGGGTTTTTGGATATTATGGATCCAATGGTGACCTATTTTTGCTGATTGGAGCACATCTGAAGAGACTTTTTGTAGGTTCAAATCCATGGGTGTATGGATCAATCAGTGCTTTAGAGCAGTTCTTGAAGGTGTCTGAGCATGGAGAAGGCCTTGTAGGGGTTTTCTTACCTTTAGAAGTTCATTGTAGCAGTTGTGACTTGTAGGGCGCAGCTCATTTTGTCTTTTCTCACTATGTCTTGTTAAGGAAAGCTTTCTTTTTGTACCTCAATGTAGAATTGAAGTACTTATATACTCATTTTCAGATGGAGTACTAGGTCTTTGTAGAGGACACCTTTTATTGTTGATGTTTTCTTGACTGAATATAGGTTGTCATGTTGTTTATAGTGAGAGTTATTTGCAGGAGAATGTTTCCTTGAAGGGGAAAGTAGCCACTTGTTTTATCAGCAAATTTTATGTACTCTTTTTCACTAAATATATGGAGTGGTCTAGCTATGTTGGCAAGGCCAGAGATGTAACCCAAGAGGGGTGAACTCCGTCACCAAATTATTTGTTGTTTCTATTCATGAATTCTTGTATGATTTAAATGATGAGATGTTTCTTATGTTTAATTTTACATGAAAAACTAACTCATAGTCCTTGAAGAGACCTTTAAAAAACCCGTTTTTTCATAAGACCCATTTTTCTTTGCAAAGCATCAGAGAATGATCATTTTTAGGAAGGAGAAACTATCCTCCAATTTCATATCAAATTGGTACCAGAGAAAGGCTTTTCCAAGTTGCAAGAATGGGCAAGAAGATTTTCCAAGAGCTTGAGAATAATGCTTGAAATTGTTGAAGAGGAGAAGAGGAATATGTGCCTTCAATTGAAACATGTGCTTGAGGAACAACTTGATGAAAGTTCCACTACAGTGATAGAAAACGAAACCTCCAAAGTGAAGCCAATATGTGGGCATGGACCAAACAAAGGTTATGGATCTTATGAGGAAAATGATGCATATGTGTTTTGTAAGCATCTCATAAATTCTCATCATATGTCGGTTGGTAATAGTGGGTGACTAGAGTCATCTACAAAGTCGTCATCATCATTTGAAGAAGAAAAGGTGGATGGAAAGTTCAAGGAGATAATAAGCATCTCAAGTTCAAATCCTTCTATTTATGTTCATAACAACTCTTTTGCAACATTTGAACAAAATACTAGAGGCATTGGTATGAAGCTGCTATCTAAAACAGGTTATGAAGGAGGAGGCCTCAACATCAATGGCCAAGGGATCACTGATCCAATCATGGTACAAGAGAGACCAAAATATCAAGGATTAGGATATGTTCAAAGAGAGTTTGGAGTGTGCTCTAAATGCTTTAAGGCAAATCGGTCCTCAGAGGATGATATGTCACACCAAGATGGTGGTGAAAATGTTCATTTGTCTCCTAAGAGAGATGAATGCTTTAAAGTACCTTTCATGTCATTGTCCACTCCACATTGCAAAGTTACATGTCTAATCTAATGGGTGTTTTCCAATTGTTGGTAATTTTGACTATTTGTGGGACATGTATCCTTGCACTTTATGTGATGCAATTGACCATTGTGTGGTTGTTTGTGAGCAATGCATGGTAATGGTCAAAAGAATGAATCGGATTCTTGGAATCAAGCATGATAAATCTCCTTCACATTTGAGTACTTCCTTGTCAACATGCAAGAGAAAGTATTTTTGTACCCTTTGCAAGAAGCATGGGCATGGGAACAAAAGATGTTGGAAACTACATCCAGAACCTCATTCCAAGAGGATAAGGAGGTTATGCAAACTAATTCAAGGGAAGATAGAGGTTTCAAAGAGGACTCGCAACGTTATTAAGGAAAAATTCAAAGAAAATTAGATGCAAAAAGAGAACCCATAATCCTAGGAGAAGCAAAGATTGGGTAGACTATTTGTATAGTTTGTTGCTTTGTAAATTGTAAAAGCTTGTTGTTTTCATTACCTATTTTGGGTACTTTTGTAAACTGAACAAGAATAATCACTATGAGAGACAAGTATGTTTTTCATTGACATGTTATGTTATTGGCTTTTTTATGAGTCCAATGTTTAAGGACTTTTGGAATGTACAATGTTTTTTGTCCAAGTTTGTATACAGTTTGTCATGTACTCACCGATGCAAGTGTTCAACATGAAACTTGTTGTGAATACAATATTTATTTAAGATTGTACAAGATGACTATGTTTTTGTAGGCATATCCAATTATGTCATTAATAGTTTGCAGCAGTATAATTTTTTGTACAATCTCAGTTTGAGGACATTAAAGAAAATTTGAATTAGTGCATGATAGACATTATATTGTTTCTGATTTCAAAGATGGAATGTCAATTTTGTCTTCAAAAAAGGAACTTGAAGATGAATTTGTTTGAGCTGTGAAATATGGGGTTAAAGAGGATGTTCAGATTCCACGCATCAGTGTTTTTGTTCCTGCATCAGCGATAAGAATTTTTGGCTCGATTCTTAAAAGGACGGTAGGTCTTCACGAAGAAGATAAGTGAAGTACCTTAATTAGATCTTCAAGGGCACCAATTAAAAAGAGAGCATTATGGATTGAGTTTTGGGTAAGTTTTGAGTTTCAGCCTCATTTTATTTACTAGAAGTAAATTTTTGGAGTCCAAAAGTTCCTAGTGGAAAGGTATGATATGGTGATCAAATTTTAGCTCAAAAATGAAAGTGCCCAGAATGCTTTGAAACTGGCATCATGTCAAAATGTTCATAGTTATGAATCCAAAAACACTCATTTCACCACAATCTGATATCATATGCTCAAGTTATCACATTCTCATCATTTGGCCCAACATCTAAAAAAATAGCAAGTTTTCTGACTAGGTTTCTATACAACTGACATCATCAGTTTGTCTTGGAAAGTAGAGACCAATGAGAGCATGCCAAGTGGTAGCCTCGTATTGGTTGAGTTTCTCATTTTTTATTGGGTCATGTTTATTGTGGTGGACCAATTAGGGTGCGCCATGTGGCCCAACCAAAGGTCGCCATGTGGCACCCCACGGTTGGCCAAAATTTGGTTAAGGATTGGACAGGTTGGGTCGAATTTGAACCTGTGATCTCACATCCAATAGCCAAGAACCTTTCCACTATGCCATAAGGGTGATTATTAACCTCTAAGGTATTTTTCCCTATTTAAAGTTTAAATGATGCATATGTATAGAGGAGGGTTTCGGTTGTCAGCCCCGGCCCCCGGTCACCACAACACATATAACCTTGGCACAAAGGAGTTGGGGCCTGGGGACCAGCCCTGACTGTTACACAATATTTTTTTACATTAGGCAAATGAACATCGATTTGGATCTTTCACTATCCATTAATGTGTTCCAAAGCATCCCTGTGCAAGGCTAGAACCCAAACAATCCCAAAGAGAATGAAATTTGTGGATCTCAATGCTTAAAAGCCTATTTTTGGCTTCATGCACAGTTCCCTAGTCCATTTCTGCGCATACACAGAAAAATCCATTATAAATTGTGCATAAGTGCGCTATGTGTGACACTATGGCCTACACACATGACTTAACGCAAGTAAAAATAAAAAGTAAAGTCTAGAAGCATTGTTATTCAAATCTTTCCCAACTAACAAGCTTCAAATGGATGCCTATTCAACCCTAATCCCTCCCATCATGGAGATAATTCCCTCTCTTTGTGGAATTGTTATCCTACCATTTGTGGATCTCATCCCTTAGGAATTGGATCCCAAACTTCTCCCTGTTGGTCTATAAAGCTAACAGAGGCCTGAGGATTGAAGAGGATTGTTGGAAGTAGGATTATGTTGCAGAAATAAGGCTAGGAGGTTATTCATCTAAGGAGAGGGTTAGAGATTATGAGAAGAGACTTGTAACATCAAGGCTTTGAGGTTGTAAGTTTGTTCTCCATTTTATTAATATTAAAGAAACTTTTCTTTCCCAATTATGTCTTCTTTGATATCATTTGTGGGATTCCTTGATCACCCACATTGGTTATGATTACATATTGATCAATTTATGATATATGATTGAGTTAATTAGTTCATTTATCTTTTATCCTATATACTGGATGTTTTGATCTTTGTGTGTTTCTTTCTATGCAGATCTCCTTCAGGACCTCATGGGAAAGTTGTAGGAAGCGTTGTGACAATCTCAAAAGTATCGAGGAGAAACAAACGATCGAAGGAACTGAAAGGGACTTCAATAGGCATTTCTATTAAATGGTAAGTGGCCTCTCTCATATATATATATATATATTATATATATATATATATATATATATATATATATATATATATATATATATAGGCATATATATATATATAGGCATTTCGATTAAATGGTAAGTGGCCTATTATATATATTAATATATATATATATTATATATATAGATATATATATATATATAATATATAATATATATAATATATATATATATATTTCCAGTTAATCGTCAACTAGGTAAAGGTAGCAGTTCTTTCTTGTTTGTTACTAGATTTCTTTAAGGTCTAGGGAGATCGCTCTTATCCACAAGAGGTATTATTTTTCCTAACAAATGGCGACTCCCCTACGGAATGTCTCACTCTCCTTCATTCTCTTTGTTTCAACCTGTGATCCTTCTGTTGTAGCCTTCTATGAGTGTTTGGAAATTATTGAAAATCTGGATTTTGTGATTTATTTGACTTTTTTTTTTTTCTAAAAATTTCTCGTTGTGCGCACTTTATATTTAGGCACAGAGCACAATTGTGTGCACTTTTCTTTTTGAAAAAGTGTGTATGCACACTGGTTTGTTCTATGACCTGCACACATACCTGAAATTTTTGAAATTCTCTCGCCATCAAGTCCAAGTATTTTGATTTTTCCTATTTAATTACACTCGTCTACCTTTTGGTAATCTCCTCCTTATTTTGATTTGACTGTTTGGGTTTCTTTTTGAATAATTCTTTACCATTGCAAATTAGGATTTGAAGTTTGACCTGGTGAATTGCTAACTAATCAATTGAAGGACTAGTCATTGCTGGATAGTTTGAGTTTGTCCTTTTTTATGTTAAAGTATCAGATTAAGACTTTGTCTTCTAAATTTCAAGGTGTCATTAGTATTAGGAAAATTCAAGGTTTCTCAAGAAAGCATTCCTGGTTGGAAGTTTGTTTTTTTTTCGAAAGTGATTACTAATTATTTATTTTCATAACACAACATAATATTTTGCTTTATAATGATTTGCAACTCATTACGTCAACTTGAAATTATAGCTTGTGTAAGTTGAAGTGATAGTTTATTGATTGTTTTTTTGGGTATGCTAGAAGTGGATAAGTTCAAAAAAATTCTGCTAGTAACGTGAAATTAAAAAAAAAAAAAAAGGTTTCATTTTTTAAAGAGAGCCAAGAATCGTGTATTTTGCATTCTCTCTGATGTGGATTTTGAATTGATTCATTAATTCTTGTATTTGTTGAAAAGTTGATGAAACCTCTTCCCTTATCTTAGTTACAATTCATCGAAAATAAAATATTACAATGTCACATTCGATTGCATTAGGTTTTGAGTCAAATCATAATTCCATCAATTTCACGCCCATTACCTTTGAGTAAATAACAACTCTTAAAATCAAAGCTAATAAAATCAATCTAGAAATTTTTATTATTTTAGGGCTCTTTTCCACCTACATTAAATCAGATTGTAGGGATTTCGTATGGGGAAGTGAGTTAACATTCCAAAGTTGCAAACAAAAATTAGCATCTTGCGATAAGGAGAAAAATCCATTTACTGCAATTTTTCTTTAGGAAGTTCCCCTTACAAAGGAGTCAAGAATGTGATCATGTCGGACCCAGTGGAGTGATGAACCCCACTTCATTGGTTACGATAGAGTGATTTACATGTATTAAAAATGGTGTCGAAAGATACTTAGGAGTCTCTTGGAAGTAAACCTCAGATTAACCATGTTGAGGAACTTTCAAGGGGATTAAGCTTTGTTACTTCCCTTGTGTGTACGTCTAATATCTGTTTTTCCCCCTAGGTAAAATTGTTTTACGTGGTAACCTTAGAGACCATAATATTAGGGGTACTACCCGAGGTGACGGTGGAGGGGAAGTATTTTTTGTACCTGGAATAGACATTGGCTAGACTCACTTGGACCTTTTTGGATGGTATTCTTCATTCGAGATGGCATAAATGAATATTACTTAAACTAGATCGTGTACATTAAGCAGGTTGTTAGCGTAACTAGTTCCGCCTGCTCTGTCTTTAGCCACTTTTCACTTTGAAAGTTTGATCTCTGTGATGTTGGGTTTCATCACCAACTAGTGTTTTCATTGTGAAAAGCTTGTTTGCATGGTTTGATTCCTAGATTTACTAGCTACTATTCATTTATTTTTTTTACTTTTTTACACACCTTAGGTGTGGATTGCGATATTCAATTGTTAATTTGGATAATAGATTTATCTAAGTTGAATATAATGAAATCAATGTTGGAAGTTACTAATAAAGACCCCTCTTTTAACGGGAACCCCAATCCTCTCCCTAATTTTGTAAATGTCAGTCCTCCTTATATGGTTACATTGTTGCTTCCTGGATTCACGATAGTTTTACCGGTGTTATTGTTTTCAGCTTCTTTGATCCAAAATGCCCAAATTATTCCACCTCAATGGATTTTTTCACCTCAATCGAGTTCATCATCTCAACATCACCAACCTCTTTTTGACCCTTTACCTTCTTGACCCGACATGTCCTCCTCTCTTTCTTCTTCTTCGCTTGGTAAAAGCCTTGATGCTAATAACCAAGTGACTAAGAAGAATAAGAAAGGGAAGAAGAAGAAGAAGCAAAATAAGAAAGATATCAGCCAACCAATCATGGTTGTAGGTAATGGTAATGTTGAGGAAACTTCCAGTATGCATCACAACCCCAGATACCCTTGAAAGCTTTGTAAGGGTGACCACTTCCTTTTTTATTGTCCTAATATTCCTAAGGTCTTGGAAGTATGGTTAATAAATTATTATCAACCTATTATTGATCCATCAACCAGTGATTTTGAGGTTCCAGGGAGAAAGGGTAAAGTGAGGTTTCCTTATAGGTTATGCAAAGGGATTCATTGTAGTCACCTTTTCCCTCATATGGATGAAGCCTCAAAATTGTTGGAAAAACTTATTGTTGTGCAATAACAACTTCCAACTAGTTACCATAAACTTTCCCTCAACCTTCTGTTAGTTGACATAGTGATTGATCTAATTCCAAGTATAGTTAATCCCACTCTTCCATTGCAGAGTGAAACACATATCACTCAGGTTGATGATCCATTGGTTGATCAAGTGGTCAACTCAATACCATATTCAGTTGATCCCACTCTCCCTTTAGAGAGTGAACTTAATACCGCTTAGGTTCTTCTTGTTACTTCAGATTCTTCTACACATGGGGGCATTCACCTGTGTCCGTATAACCCCCTCCAAGTCATGAGGATATTTCCTTTGATTGGAATAGACTAACATGAACTTGTCTTCCTTTTTCCACCTCTTTCCAAATCATTGTGAAAGTGTATAGTAAGAATCTGTCACACAAATGTATATGAAGGTGCTTATATCAGTATTTTATCCTCATTCACCTGGCAAGCTTTGGGTTCCCCTAACCTTGTGCATGTTACACATAATATTTTGGATTTTAACAAGACCATTAGTGAACCTTTAGGGATCCTTCCTAAGTTACCTATTACTCTGGAAGGTAAAATTGTTTGTATTGATCTTATGGTAGTCCAAGGCCCTTTGTATTTCAATTTTCTCCTTGGGCGAGACTATGTCTATGCCATGAAAGTTTTTGTATCGACACTCTTTCGTGTGATGTATTTTCCTCACAATGGAAACAATGTGACTATTGACTAGTTTTCATTCGTTGATCTTGATTTGACTACTAGCCATATGGTATCCATGAATGTTCCTTATCTGCAAGTGGTATCCAGCCCGCCACCGGTTAATTATGTGGCAACCCCTCCCATCCCTTCAGTTACCAATGCAAGTGATCCCCTCATTGTTTTCACAACTTCCTATGGCTTAGATCAAGTAATTGACATAGGGAACCTTTTGGGGGAATTTAAAATGGATTTTTTTACCCCTTTTTATTCCTTTCATAGAGTTATTCTTCCTTCTGATGAATATCTCTTGGAATCCATGGTCGGGAAACATCCCTTGGCATGTGTTTCTTCCAATTGAAGCCATGATCCAATAGACTAAGAGGATATTTCTTCTACCGTGTCAACCTCGTTAAAAAAATGAAATAGGTTCTTATGAGCATAGTTATTTTTGTTTCAAGCTAGCATAAAAATGAAACAACCCATGAGGATGGTTCTTTTACTGTGTCAACCTCGTTAAAAAATGAAACAAATACTTATGAGGATGGATATTTTATTGTTTCAACCTCGTTAAAAAATGAAACAAATACCTACGAGGATGGTTCTTTTACTGTGTAAACCTCATCAAAAAATGAAATAGGTACCTATGAGGATGGTTATTTTACTATATCAACCTCTTTAAAAAAATAAACAGGTATCTACGACGATAGTTATTTTACCATGTCAACTTTGTTAAAAAATGAAACAATTCCATATGAGGATGATTCTTTTACTGTGTCAACCTCGTTAAAAAATTAAATAGGTCACCTTGAGGATAGTTCTTTTATTATGTCAACCTCATTAAAAAAATGAAATAGGGTTCCATGAGGATGGTTCTTTTACTGTTTAAACCTCATTAAAAAATGAAATAGATCCTCCCCTATTTAAGTCAAGTCTTTCATATGATCTCGTCAATGAACCTTCATTCCATCCACCTATTAGTAACCAGTAGTCTACTTAGGTGAGTGAAATGGATCTTGGGGGGCATGTGTCTAGAATTAAGTCATTATGCTGGGGACATGAAAACCACTCTCAAGCATTTTTTTTTTCTCTATTTCAAGCTTGTGTAAAAATGAAAACTTATCTCAAGCACAACTTTTATTTATTTCAAGCATAGTTTTTCTCTTTTTCAAGCTTATGTAAAAATAAAACCACTCTCAAGCATAGTTTTCCTTTATTTCAAGCTTGTATAAAAATGAAACCTATCTTGAGTCCATTTCAATTATTATTTTCAAGACTCATTAATTAAATTGAAATTCGGTGATAACGAGTACATTTTATCACTTTTTCGAACTCATTAAAACTTACAAAAAAGCGAAACCCAGGAGTTTTCTTTAATCCCTTTTCAGAATACCTAAACATGAAACACCAAGTATTTGACTTTTACAACTTGTAAAAGTAAATAAACAATTGTCTATTTAGTATAAGTTTACCCCTTTTACAAAATGAATTATACTATTCATGAAAAAGGTATATGTTGACTAATCATGGTCAATAAAATTATCTCCTGCATTATTTTACCCTTTTTCAGGTTTGAGGGACTCAATTTATGAAAAAGGACACTATGCAGTTTACTTATGTTTTTCTCGTGACTCCCTAAAACAAAAAAACATCGAGCTTTACTTTCACCCAACTCGTTAAAATTTATGTTGAAAGAACTAAACAAGTTTTCTTTTTGTGTCTTTTCAAACTCTTTAAACATAAAAACGACATCGAGTTACCCCTTCACTAGACTTGTTAAACATAACCAGTGTAGGACTCGTTAAGCATGACGAGACTGAACCACTCCTTCCTAGGGTTCGTTAAAAATACTTCAAAGGACTCATCTTAAGGATGAGCTTACAGGAAAAGCATACATTATCCTCCTCAAGCTTGCCAGAAATAAAGAGGTACTTGCCAGTAATGGTGAGGGAAAAGTGGGAAAGAACCTTTGTTTCTGTATTTTAAAAGACATTATGTAGCTCTTGAACATAACAATCCATCACTTTTGTGTTCAGGTTGGGAAATACATTTGCCTCACATTTCACCATACCTCATTGAAAGTCTTCAGTTGGTTTGGGTCAGGGAAAAGGGAAAATTTGAAGGATATATACTTATATTAAATTTTAGAAACGTTGGCGAAACCCACTAGTCCATAATATGTAATCTGTAAAATGTTTGGAGATATTTTTGTAAAAATATTCAAATTTATAATAATTTTTTATAGTCTCTATATAAATTTTTGGAGATTTTTAGGGTAAAATATTTTCATAATTTAAAATTTGGGTGAATCATTTTTGGAAAAAAATGGAAATTAGCAAATCTTTTTTTTGGAAAAAGTATAGAAAATTAGCCAACATGCAAATATTAGCCCCTGAAATTTTCCTTGGTTTGGGTATTATTTGTTGGCATTATGTTTCTGGTATGGTTATATGTTACATATGTTGTACTTGATGGCAACACCCATGGCATGGCTCTCAATATGATGAGAATTAAGATGTGCGCAGGAGAAAAGTTCACGGAATTTTATGCAGAGAAAAGTTTATAAAAGTTTATTTCATGTGGAGAAAAGTTCACGGAATTTTATGCAGAGAAAATTTTATTTCATGT